>VXAL01018366.1:158035-176455 GCA_013399475.1 Chauna torquata
ACGGCCGCCAGCCAGGCCTCCTCCCGCCCGCCCCCGCCACAGCGCGAGGTCCCAGCCGGGGCCCGCCCCGAGCAGGCCTCCCCCGGCCGCGGCGGCGACGGGAGGCGGGGGCGCAGGGGCAGGGGCACTGCTCCGCTGCCTGCGGATGGAGCCATTGTGCTGGGGGGGGGGACAGATGACAGCGTGCCCCCCCTCCCGCGCGACCCTCAGTGCTCTCCACTTGGTACAGCCCACTCGCGTCTCCTTCCCCCCCCATCCCGGCGCATGCGTACTCCCAGGGTGCTCCCTGAGGCTAACGCGCGCCGTTCGAAATCGGGGCCCGCCGCGGCGCCGCGCCTGCGCAGTGGCCGGAGCGGCCTCTCCCCGCCCTTCCGCGCTGGTCGTGCGCCTGCGCGCCGGAAGGAGCGTCATCGGGGTGCGCCGGAAGTCTCGCTGCCGCCCCCGTCTCGCGGGAGGTGGTCGCCGGTGTGAGGCGAAGCGCGGGAGCCGTCGCCATGACCTCTGCCTTGGAGAATTACATCAACCGTATCCTTGCGCCGGGCGGCCCCGGGGGCGGCGGGAAGGGGGCTTCCTTCTCCTTCGGGTCCGCCGAGCTGAGGGAAGGCCGGGTGCGGGGTCCGGCGCCTCGGCGGAGCCGGCTGTCGGAGCACGGCGCGGGGTCGGTCGCCGGAGGGGATGCCTTGCTCTGCGCGGGCACCTGAGAGGTCTGCGAAGGGCGTGTCGGCCGGGACGTCCGGCCGCCTGCATCCCGCTCCTTCCTGGCTGGCGGCCTGGCTTCTCTTTGCGTGAGGCTGGCTTGGCAGGTAGAAAGCGTTCAGGGGACCTCGTGGGTAGAGTGCCCCGTGGCGTCTGGTACTGCAGACTTTGTCCTTGTAATGCCGTGGTGAGGAATGAGATCAACAATGGGCCCGGCACCTGAAGGGGCGTGTAACAGGTATTTAGCTATCAGCTCTACGCCGTTCACTCAGATGCTGAGTGTTGACGTTCTTAGAAACCTTTTCTTGCTAGTTTTTATGTACTCCTAATAATTTGTAGCGATGTTCAGTTTTATTCACAAACAGTAAGGAAGTAAACCAAAATTAGAGCGATGGATGTGTGATCATCAAACTGGGATAGTCAGACCTTCAAAGAGAGGGAAAGTAGAATGCTAGACTCACGATCCCCACTGCTAAACTGTTTTTTTTTGGTCTTAGCTTCAAGTGGCAGTCCATCTTGTTTGTAAAACTGTTCATGTTTCTGCTTTGGGGCAGTGGAATTAGTAATGGGAAGAGAGTTGACCTCTAATCTGTAGTCTGCTTTTAGTAATGTTCTTGTTTGCGTACAACTCTGCATATTTGGGTAAAGTGAAACTTTAAAGCAGATTGTCAAAACTTGTTGTCAAATGTGCCTATCAACTATGCTACCTTTTTTTTTTAAAAAAAAAAAAGGCCTCTGATAGGCTTTTCTGGTTCTTTTTATTAAAACTTATTACATATGAAAGTTAAGTAAAATGTTAATGGTTCTGTTTCAGATGCCTCTAAACATTTCCTTAATGAGCTATCAGGTACTGTTGCAGTAATAACTTCTGATGGAAGAATGATTGTGGTGAGACTTATGTTTTTTAACATCTTATTTTACCTCCACGAAGGCTTGTCTGTTAGCTTTGTCCGTTGGTAAACTCATGCATGCGAATGCTTTAACTTTTGTCAAATAGCCTTTTCTATAGGAATGCACGAGAAAGTACATTTCTTTTTCTGTTCAGCAGTTTGGTTTCCATCTAAAACATCCTCCTTGTTCAGCAAGCTCTTCAGCTTTCATGTTAAAAAACATTTCTTCCGTATGGCTGTAGAAAAACATCAGCTGATAATTGTTGAAGAATTGTGGTGGGATTCTATTTAAACCTGAAAAGCTGAGGGCTGGCGAACTTATACATTAGACTGTATAATGTTTTCGTTTTGTTGCTCCTATATTATTTCTTTTCTTGTATTCCTTTTTCATCTCTATTTTTTATCCTCTTCTGATTTGAGTTTTACTTAATGGTATGATCATTGCACAAGGATTGTATCTTTCTGTCTGTCTGTATGTAGCTTAGAATGGCCTCTGGAAAGGAGAAGTTGTATTTTTAGCAGAAGTATGTTAGCATCACCAAATCTGTCTGGTTGAGTCTGGTAAACTTTGTGATATGATGCAAGATATTTTCTACCACAAAGATTTGAATGGACTTGGTGTATGCAACTTATTTTTACATGGCTAGATGGTGTAAGTGGTTATTATTACTGTTTGAATTACGGTGTCTTACACGAGTGTGGTGGTTTCACACTGCCAGCTGAGCTCCACCACACCTTTCTCTCACTCCCTCTCCTCAAAAGAATATGGGGAGAAAATACGATGAGAAAAGACTCATGGGTTGAGATGAGGAGCGAAAGGAGAGAACAACTGTTCTCTACTTCCCATCAGCAAGTGATGTTCAGCCACGTCTTGGGAAGTGGGGCCTCAGTACACATTGCGGTTGCTCGAGAAGACAGACACTTTCACAACGAGAGCCCCTGTTTTTCCCGTTCCCCAGCTTTTATTGCTGAGCGTGATGTCACACGGGGTGGGACATCCCCTTGTCAGGTTAGGTCAGCTGTCCCGGCCCTGTCCCCTCCCACCTCTTGTCCCCCCCGGCCTGCTGGCCTTGGTGGGGTGGCTGGAGACAGCCTTGATGCTGTGCCAGCACTGCTCAGCAGCAGCCAAAGCATTGGTGCGACGTCTGTGCTGTTCTGGCTACAAGTGCACGGCGCTGTATGGGCTGCTGTGGGGAAACAGCTCCATCCTAGCCAGAGCAAGTGTAATGAGTTTAAATTTCTTGATCAGTTATTAATGATAAATTACACAAATCAATTATGTTATCATTTTTCCAAACTCGTTTTGAAGTAGCACAGAAATTCTTCCTTTTGTGTGTTTTGCATTTTTGTTGAGTAATGTGGAACCAAGCTAATCTTCTTTAAAGACATCACTTAAAATTGCATGTTAGAAATGGTTTCAGTGCTGTTTAACATAAGAATCTAACTTATCTGTTCCTTGGCTTTATTTTTCCCATCTGATTTCTGGAAATTTCTATATAAGGAAGACTAAAATAGTGTAGAAATAGTAAAACTAGTTGTCTAGAGGACCGCATTGGTACAGGGGAAACTTTTCTAATACTAAATAATGTAGCTGTTAGCATGACCACTCAGTAGTAAATGTAGATACTTTTTTCTTAAATTAATTACTGTTTTCAAAGTTTCATTCTCCAGCTGTTTGTCTTTAAGCCTAGCAATAAAATCCAATTAGAGCATTAGAGCATCTGCTCTCTAGCATCTTAGGATTGCCACTTTGCTGTTTAAGATGTCATTCGGAGCAAAGATGTAAATTTAAAAGGCAATTGGAGTGCTTTATTTTTCTGTGCTTTTTTTTTTTTTTTTCAGGGAACCCTCAAAGGTTTTGATCAGACCATTAACTTGATTTTGGATGAGAGCCATGAACGGGTGTTCAGTTCTTCACAAGGAGTTGAGCAAGTAGTGCTGGGATTATACATTGTAAGAGGTGATAATGTGTAAGTAGAGCATATTTTTGTTTAAACCAATTTAACAAAAACAGTATGCATGTATGTATATATATGTATGCAGTCATGTGTCTGTGCATCTTGATAACCCCGGGCATCTTACACCTTTGTATCTGTGTGGAGTGCTGATAGTGCTATCAAAGCTGAGGCATATTAAGTAGCGAAATATCTATGCAATCACTTCTGCAACAGAAGCATTGTAATGTTAAGATATTGTTGGTCTAGAATATCTGAGCTGTAAATTAACCGGGTCACATACTGATAGCAATCTGGGAAAAGGGTCAGTATGAAGTTCAGCATTTTCCTTTCTTGAGTCTAGGCATTGTGTAGGTATTCTTTATTCCAACCTGTGAATGACAGGGTCTGTCAACAGGGAAAAAGATAGAAGGATGAACAAATGGTAAGACAGAACTTGTGCGCAGCAGGTCAGCATGTGAAGTTAACTTTTAATGGGATTTTTTTAGGCACACTAAGAGAGAGTTAAGATGAGACATTCAGAGAAAACGCTTTATAATCTGGAAAATGCTCGAAGGATCTGGCTTGACAATGTAACAAGTGGACAGTTAAAGCTGATGTAGTAACAGATCAAAGGTGGGAGTTGATATTTGATGTCAAATGCCATGACAGAATGAGAGTGAAATCTCATTAAATGCAGAGAAATGCTGAGCTGATGTGTCAAAGAGATGGGAAGGTTACAAGAGTAGCGGAAAGAGGGCTGGTAAATGGGCCTGCTAGGAAGATGAATTTTGCAGCAGCATGCAAAAACTGAGATTTTTTTTTTTAATCACAACCAGAAACAGAGCATGTTGCAGTGACCAACATGCAAGTCTGGATAGGAATTTTAATCTTCTAGTGGATATTTCTAAGAAATGTTGAGACTTAGATTTATATCTAGATGTGTTTATCTAATGTCATTGAGAAAACAGATTACTGTGGAAGGTCTTCATCACTTCTGACATAATCTTTTCAGCAAAAAATAAATTAAAAAAAAAAAAAAAGAACAAAGGTAGGGCTACAGATGCCACTGTAACAAAGCCAAATCTTTTTTTTTACTACTTATTTTTTTCACCATACCAAGCTGTCATGTTACTCAAATATACTCAAAACATTATTTCAAACTCAGAAGCATATTCATTAGAAGGGATAATTCTGTATTCATGCAATTCTTAACATACGGACATTCAACATGGAATGTCCGTATGTTAAGGAAGAGGGATGTGGGAAACGGCCAAGTAACAGTAACTTCAAAAGAGGGGACTCTAAGAAAGTAGAGAATCTATTGAAAAATAAAACAAACAGTCAAGGGATAAAATGTTTCCAAGCATTTCAGTGTTGTTAAAGATGCATACTAGAAGCTTGCAGTGGGTATGCACCATCAATCAGAAAAACTCAGTATGTTTCAACAGCAAGTAAAGATTTTTAGGAGAAAGACAACTTCAGTTTTAGAAGCATGTGTTGAAATAGGAAAAATAGAAAAGATATTAATACTAGGAAGTTGTGTGTAAAACAGTAGTAAAGATTGTGAAGAAAAGCTGGTTAAAAAATGAACATCTTAGATACATGTATGTTTGTTTTGCGGCATCAGAAGCAGAAAGCAGAAATTAGGTTTCATGTTGCTCCCTGAATATTCAGTTAGCATGAGCAGTTTACATTTGTGTTGTTTAAGCTGCCAACATAGTGAAGATCTAGTCAGGGATGGAACTAAGAAAGCTACTCAGCTGACCAAATTACTATGTCAAGGCAAGTTAAATTTCTTAATCTCCACTGATAATCATGGGCACCTAGACACCTATACTGCAATGTCTTACTCTTGAACTCAGTCTTACGCTCATCTCTGTCTACTTCTTTGTAAATACCGATTCACCAGGAAGAAAGAATATTAGGGGTTATTGGAAAGAAAATTAAAACAGCAAACATCATCATGTTATTGCATAAACGCTTGGTATGCCTCTGTCTTCAGAGGGATGCAGTAGGAAGATGCAAAGAGTGGAAGTCAGAATAACTAGAGGTATGAAATGTTTTCTGTCAAGGAAAGTCTGAATAGGCAAAGGCTTTTCAGTTTGGAAAAGGCACAAGCCTAGGGGTAACTGATTGCTGTGAAGTCAGGAATGGTATAAGGATATGGGGAGATACCATCAAAATTTGAAGTTCAAATGATAGAGCTCTACAATTAAATTTAAAGAATAAAAAAATAAAATAGTCTTCACTTTCCAGATGTGTCAGGGGATTTTAACAAACAGTAACCTGTTTTTTATTGCAGTGCTGTCATTGGTGAGATTGATGAAGAGACAGATTCAGCTCTTGATTTGGGGAATATTCGAGCAGAACCTTTAAATTCAGTTGTGCATTGAAAAGAAGAAAATGCACAGGGACTTTGTAAATCTTTGGTTGTACAGACCTATTTAACAACGTTGACAGTTTTTACAAATTGTGTGTAACTTTAGTCACCATTTTTTTATTATGAATATGTTGTAGTTTCGCATGTAAATTAAAGTTTCTATGTTTTACTAAAGATGTTTTAGTTGAATTTACTTTGGGGTTTCATGCTGCATCATTTCACTCTAAAATATGTATTGATAAATTCAAGTAATATCAGTGATAGTCCTGATATTGTGTATATCTACCTCGTTCCTGAAGTAGAGAACTTGTTCGTAAAGGTAAAACAAAGCTTTTTGTGTGAATTTGGGATTAGTTGGAGGTAGATTGTGTAACAGTTAACTTAACGATCACTAGCGTTTTTTTAATGTAGAGTATTACGAGCAGTAGAGTGAGTGAAGAAATGTAATTCTGGCTGCAAGCAGAAGACTGATTTTTGTATAGTGTAGAAAGCAAGAATGTGGAAGGCTTTCAGAGTCAAACTAATGATTTCTGTAGTCCCCAAGACCAGACTAGAGGCACAGGAATTCTTAGTTTCTTAATTCTTGCAGACATTAATTTGGAGAAGGAAAGACTTCTGAGCAGGAACACAGAACTTAAACCAAATATACACATTGATTTGAAACCCATTACATTCCAGAGCAACTCATTCTCTATCTTCTCCATTGAGCAGCTCAAAATTTGAGTAAGATCTATAGAAAAAAAAAAATTGTGTATTTGCTAATGCTTTATCATTTTCTTGCTACAGTGTAGTTTAGAAGACATAGGAATACTTTAAATAGAGAAATTATATTCAATATTAAGGCAAATTTCATTCAAAAGGAATAAGAATCATATAATAACAGATAATCTTATATATCAGCAACAGCAAAGCTGTGACGTGCTCTCACACAGTACACTATGTTTTAGACCATGTTCTATTCACAACACAGCAAAAATGCTAATGTAAGGAGAAGTTGACACAATAATGTGAAGTTGTTTCCTGTGTGCTCTAATACGCCAGCAAGTCCAGCACCTTGTTTTCCATATGTAAATATGCTATCAAAAAAAAATTATTTTAAAGTGCATATTTATGTTTTTATATTGATTTTAATATTAAATGTAATTTGGTACTTTTCATTGCAACATCACTGATGGGAGTACAAATACACTGAACTGAAGATATTTCTTCATGAAATCTGGCTGTCAATTCTTTTAGCTTCCAGCTTGTTTTCTGAGCTTGTTCTTGGTGGAATGTGTGAAGCCCAGCAAAATGTTTTTCTCCTTTATCAGTCTTGTGACCTAACAGATGAGTGGCTTGTATTTTTCCATCAGTTCTGCGGGGAATCACTAAACAGACATCAAATAAGGCAAATTAGGTTTGTCAGTGATTAATGAAAGTGAGTAAAGTCTGGCTATAACTCATGTTAAAAGAATGGATCAGTTTAATGAAACAGTCAACAAAATCCTGTTTTAAAAGAAGAAGAAAAAAAATGCACACAACCCTTCTGCTACTGAAATGCTGTTTGCTGATGTTTCTCTGTCCTTGAAGTGATGATTAGGATGGAAAATTTCAAGTGCAAAGCTGTGTAACCAAGGTGGTGAAGTTAATTATTAAAATCTAGGGACTGACCAGATAAGAAGAATTGAGTGGTTCAGGAATTGCTGATTGCATGACATGATTTGGAAAATAATTGTTTCACAGAGTGAGATCTTCAAAACAGGCATTGCAACTTTATCTTCTTCCCTTGTTGTGAGTGACCTCACTTCTTGCATTCACTCTTCCTGGACCTGTGAAACTGTGTGTGCAGGGTGAGGGGCTACAGCGTAGAGTTTAAAGAAGGTAAGTTGTCTCCACTCACAGGCTGACCTAGAAGTATTAGTTAGGGCATACTCTGAGGGGGTGAGAAAGATGAGTTTAAACTCCTTTTCAGAAGGGAATACTAACAAAAACTGGCAGCACAAAGCGCAAGTAGGTTGACATTGTTGTGTGTTGTCAAACTGAATCTTCTCCAGTGAGGTGGGCAAAGAGTGGCCAGCTCACAGGTCTGGTTGGGACTGTGGACAGCAGCTCAGTCCTGCCAAGGTGGAGCCTGCTCAGAAGCAAGGTTCTGCCTAAAAACTTAAAACTGGCAGCTGTGCAATTTGGTTACTCTCAGGCCTAGACAGCAGCAACGTTAAGCTTCTTTTTAATTTTTGGCTTACATTCAAATTTTGTTTCAATTTCTGTTTCAACATCAGATTTTACTTCAATTCAATGCTGTTGGTTTTGGTCTGGATTTGACCAAAGTGTCTGCAGGGTGTAAGGGTGAAGGAAGCAAAGCCAGGAGAGCCAGTCAGAAGGAGTTTCTTGAAATCAAACCTAGAGGCCAATACACTTCTAAAAAAAGTTATAAAAGATGAAATTATAGCCTTGTAAACTTATGGGAGCTCTGTAGTGGGTAGGTAGGTCCTTGCAAGTATATAGAAAGCACTCAAGAAAACTGTATTTGATGCAGGAAGTTGAACTGCAACCAGACTGAAACAGCATTTTTATTTAATCAAAGCTCTATTGTAAGGAAGCTGAAAGATACATCACCAGTGAAAATTAATGATTTCTTAAAAAATTATTAATTTTCATAAAGCAGTGGCAAAAATAAATGGGATTGAAACCAGGAAGTGGACACAGAAAAATGGCCTTGTATTAGTTATTCTAAAAAAGAAACCTAGAGAATATTAGTCCCCAAAGGAGGAGGAGGAGGAGTCTAGGGTGGAAGTTTAAGTGGGAAGGTTGTGTGTATGTCTTAACTCCAGATAAAGCCACACTGCAGCTAATGTAGCAAAACTGTTGAAGGTAGTGAAGAGATGGGAGAAGAACTGAAGAAGTAGAGCTGAATTTTCAGAGGATGAGTTGTGTCCTCAGATGCTGAGGAGGTACAAAAGAGGAATAGAATGGAAAAAAGAGAACCAGAACCCATTATCGTGTTGCTCAGGGCTATGCCAGCTGGCGTGTGCCAGTTGGCTAGCTCCTTGTGGTTTCCCGTTGTCTGCGCAGACGTAGCAAAGCAAATGGTTCCTAGGAGATGAAGGGTGGTATTTTCTGGGGGGAGAAAAAAAAAAAAGGGGGGCTTTTTTTTTTTTTTTCCCCTTGCTGGAGGGAAAAGTACTCGGCAAAGAAGAATAATCCCCTTCTCAGGCTTGAAGGTGCTCTCAGTGAGTTCTGACTGCTGTGGTCATACGACTGTCAGCTGGTTCCTCAGGGTACATGGAGAGCCCTGCTGAGATAGGAAAAAGGTGTCAGTCCGTAGTGTTCTTGGAAACTAGCTTTTCCTGCCATGAGCCTAAATCAGAGGTCCAATAAATAACAGGTGATATTCAGTAGAACTCGATGTGTCCCTGCAGGTTGATAAACTGATTTTACAAAAACGAGCAGGGCAGAGAAAGACGATGCTAAGGACAAAAGGAAGTAACACTGAATTGGAGGTAATCGTGATATTCCATTAGGTTTCCTACATTGCCTGACGTTGGTCACTTCCTCCTTTTGTTTATTTAATAGAGACCTTGGAGTGAAAGGACAAGTCTTGGCTAGTACTGGAAGAGGATGTCTGCAGTGAAATGACTGAGCTGGCTTGTAAAAAGATGAGTTGAAATCATTTAGTGTGCACGAAGCAAAACAGAAGCCATCTTCTGTGGTCCAAGGGCGACTTCCCTAACTGCCCTCCATGCGCAGTGCCTCCCTGTCAACATATCTGCAATCAAAGTTCTTCAAACATTATATGGCATACAGGCAGGTTACTGGTTTGAAAGAACATGGAATATGTTTTGAGGACTTATTCTGACAGTGGAGACTTCATGTACAACTCAACCCTCACTATGAGCCATGGCCTGTTATACCCAGTCCTTGGAGTTAGTGCTTATCTTTCAACCCATTTTATATGTAAAGCAACTGAGACATATCAAACATGCTGTGCTAGAGCTGGTGATAAAACACGGGTGGTTCATATGATACATCTATTGCAATTCCATCAGCATACTGCTGTCATAGCAAACATACCGGCTGTGTATGCTCTAACAGGTGTTTTGTGTCTGTGGTAATGTAGTTCCACCTGTTAGCCTCTGCTGGGTGAAGCTGCACTCCCCTGACAATTTTACTCTGCAGGTTCATACAGAAATGATCCTAAATGCCAGGTTGGTGTTCTCGGAGCATTGGTGAGAGAGGATTTAGTTTACTCCACAGTTAGCAGCTCATGGCTTGGTATTTGTCATGTTCCTTTAGGAATTAAATGACAATGACCACGAAGGCACTTCTCAACAAAGTAAAAGCATCTGAGTTGAAGAGACTCACAAACTCCAAATGTGAGTAACGCCAGTGAAACGTTAAGATGTTTTGTGGTTGCTAGTTTTATTTGGCGTACAGTATTTCTGAAAGCCTCTGTCTCTTTTGCATCTTTCAAGCTGTGGCTTTAAGGAGCCACGATGCCTACCAAGGAAAGCACAAGGCAAGGAGACAGACAATACCAGCTCTGTCTCCATTCCTGGCACCAGTGTATGGAACTTTGCTAATTTTTATTGTGTTTTTATTCCTGCTTTCCAGTTGGGTACACTGCAGCTTAGTGATTAGAACCATGAAAACAGGCTTGTGAATTTTTTTTTTTTTTAAAGTGGAAGAGAGTTCCTCAGTCTCAATGAAGACCCAGAAAAGCTAAGCCATATCAATCAGTCTCAGCTGCTTTGTTGTTTAAATAATAAGGCATACTTAATGCGTCAGGTGTTCACAGGCAAAAAAACATGAAAGCCAGATGTGTCAGAAGGTGGTATCTGTACAGACCAAGCCTTGAGGTGAGGGAGGGAAAACTTGCACCAGGCTTAGTTTAACTGCATGTGATAGAAGGTACTAACGAGCCAGGTGTTAGCCCTGAAAACCCTGTACCTGCTAGCTTCTTCTAGCATGTGATATTCTGTCTTAGGGGACTTTTTTTTACAGTAATTTTTTTCAGTAATTGCAGAAATGCTGACATTTCTTCCAGTAGTAGCATTTTACCTGAAGAAAATAAAAGCTCTGCTGACAAAGGCCGAGCCAAGAACTACTTGCCAGTGCTAAACCCTGACCTTATCTAGGCGGTAATATCTTCCTTCCTGGAGCCTTGCAGCACGTTCCAGGAACTCGGGGCTTGTGCTGAACAACGTGTTGCTGCTGTTAGTCTTACATCAGTAACTTTGCCAGCGAATGAATGCCAAGAAATTTCACTCCACACTGAACTTGTTGCCTGCAACTTGTACTTTTAGATAAAAGGTGTTCATTACTCAAGGGGACACAAGTGCATGAAGAGGCCCAGTGCATGTACAACTTTTGTCCTCTAAAACATCATTACTGGTTGTTCCCCCAACTCCCCATCACTATCTTTTCGTTTTATACTCTGGCTTTATCTCATCTTGACATCAGCATATATTTTGCCAGGAGTGATGATTACAATGCATTGCATAGAAACTGGAGTGGAAATTGTACAGGTGGAGATATCAAAGAAGTTGGATTTGAAGTAGTGAAGTCCATCAAAAAAGAAAGAAGCAGGATAGCAACCTGTTAAACGTGGACAAAATTTGGTTTTACAGCAGGGCTGATCATAGCTGAGTTCTCTTTAAGGCAGATACAATGACTGTGCATGTTATAGTTTGAGAAACACTGGGAAATTGTGAGAAAATATTCTCTGCTCAGGAATATTTTAAGGCATCAGAATGTCATGTGAAAGCTTCCTTTCCTGAAATGATATATTTTTTTAAATTATAGTTCTTGATTTGAATTTTTGTGTTTAAATGTTTGTGAGTTCTCACTTGTATAATTTCAAGCTTCAGCTCTGCTTACAGTGCAAATGAAAACCTGGGTGCAAATGAACTCTGTGGTGTTTCTGCAAATTGTCTGACCAGAGCTTCTGGCGGTTTATGGTAAACATCTGCACTGATGGAATGTGCAGATGATGTAGCATCCTCTGCTACAGGGGACAGGTTCTCAAATTTGTGTTTAAAGCAACATGCATGCAAAAGACCAGCAAAAACCACACAGCTATAACAAAACAAAACATAGCTATTAACAACTATTTCATACTCAGTTTATAGCATTTCCAAAAAATAAGAACAGTTCTTACCAACTACAACTTAAGTACCATTTTATCTGTAGCATTGCATCTATACATGCCAGATTCACGGGAGTTCTGTATTGCAGGGAGGTGTGATGCTGGACAGAAGCCAAGGCAGGAAGTGATTATGGCTAAGGAGCTGATGCTGATTGAAAATATGTGGTGCTGCAGAGGAAATATCACACAATAGAACCTCAGTTAGGTTGGAACCAGATTTCAAAAACAGGTCACATTAAGATGTAAACAGTCAATAGGACTGGGACCCACCTTCCTCCTAACAATCACATCATTAGCAGTAAAAGCACACAGAACCATTTCCATGATTAAACTGCAAGTGCAAAGTGCGTGAAAGCGTGTGCTCATCAAGTGACGGGAAACAGCCTTCTTGCTTTTTACCATGTTTCTTTGGCCACTTGTCCTAACTCATCCTGGATACAAATGTCAGCCGCAAATGCAGCTTAAATTTAGGAAGTGCAAACGCTCCAAGTCTTTGAAAAGGCAGGTTTAAGATTCTTTCAATTAAAATCTTTAGGATCAGAGTGAAAACAGTCTCTGATGTGAAATGGAACAATTAAAATATTTGATACAGTTAACTATTGTTATAATTTAAGTGCTGATTGTTATGTGGGTGAAGGGGACAGCTTCCTGTTTTATCTAGAGACCAGTTTAACATCCTGCATAGTTTACAATATTGATCAAGTCATTCTGAGTTTTATGCTCTAACTTCTGATTGCACTGTTTTTTCATCAGTCCAGCCAGGGCAGAAAGCAATAAGAAGGGTCAAGCTTCACACCAGGAGTTGCACCATTTTATTCCTGGATAAGACATATATGTTGATACATGGAGACATATATGATACTCCAGAGCCACATCGTGTATGTCAGTAACTTTGGATTTGGTTCTATTTGTCCTTTTCCTGAGAATCAGTAGAAAAGTGCAGCTGCTAGCAGAATTGCCCTTTGCAGAGAGGGAATTGCCAGACTACCTCACTGCTAACGTCCCGCTTCAACACACAGATGTACCCAGAACAATGCAGAGCCTCGAGGGGTTGTTCCTGGCTGGCACAGCATCATCTTGGGCCCTGAAGCACCCGAACAGCATTTATGAAAGTTCTGAAGTTTCCATGCATTCTGCCAGGGGCCACCTGAGCCTTAGTAACTTCAGAAGCCAGAAACTTCTAAGATGACAAAGACTACTACTTAAAAAAAAAAAAGTAGTAGGCACCAAGAAAGACTTAAATTTATCACTTTAAAATTGAATTTAAACGATTAAATTCATTTATTAATGGTGAATACAAAGACATTGATGATTAGGTTCATGTGAAGAATTGTGTGGAAGAGCAGAGATAGGCTCGTATGATTCAGGATTCCTTGGTAAATAATTTTTGCTGTGGATACTTACCTGCTGTGACAGGGCTGTTAGTCTAGTACTGGATTATTTTTGCCTTCATGCTCCAAAAAAATATAAGCATGATCCTATTTATGAAAAGCCATTAAAAAGGGGTATTTGGTTTGGGTAGTAACTGCCTGTTCATTCTTACAACAGTGAATGCAGTTGTACGCACAGGAGTGTGGTAATACAACCGGAGATAAAAAGTGACTTTTCTTGAAGGCTATGGCAAGTGGCAGTTCATCAGCAAGAAGGTGAGTGCCAGTGTTGTCCTTATAGGTGCCACAGGTGTTTATCAATGTGAAGGAGACAACTCGTCTGCACGGACACTTAGGACTGCATTGTACATAAAAGCTGAGGATGGGCCTCTTGATAATCTAGAAGCAGAATTTGCACTCAGTTTCTACGGCTCAAACCAAAATAAGAAGATAGAAAATGTCCTTGTCCTTGTCATTTGTGATACACATCTGATTCATAACACCTCAATAGTACATGGCCCAAATTATCCTAAAACATACACTATGCTGCTTGCCTGTTTAATAGTCACTGTCATTGTTGTGCTTATAGCAGTGATTTGATCAATAGTAATAATTAATGGTCAATACTTCTTCACAGTTAATAGGTAGCAGAATGGACGGCTGTTATAGTAACCTCAGCTAAAGCAATGTTTAAGCTTACAGAAAGGTGTTGCTATCAAAGGACAAAATTTGCATATTCAAGGTTGACAGTGTCAAAAGATACAGTTAGCAACTGGATTTACAAGTGCAAACAGTAAACACCATCTGCTGCTGGAAATACGTATCTAGAGGGTGAGAGGAGGCATAAATCAAACTGATGTTACATTGAAGGCCAAACAACTGGGTTGCAGGCTTATCAGCCCCTTGTCCTAGGGACCTTTTCTAGGTATCTCGTGATACCTCCAGCACCTGCATATGCCAATATTCTATGGTTCTGCAGGAATATCCTGAGTTGGAAGGGACCCACGAGGCTCACCAAGTCCAACTCCTGGCTCCACACAGAACTACCTAAGAGTTAAACCGTGTATCTAAGAGTGTTATCTGAATGCGTCTTGAACGCCACGTTCAATAGCACATCGTCCCTCAGACACTGTCATGCCGCTCCACAGCTTATCACCAGTGTTATCCCTCTCCCTGGCTAACTTGTGAGCAAAAACACTGCCCCCTCGCCCCCCACCCTGAGAAAGGCGAATCCCGCCAGGCCTCAGCAGTCCTGGTGCTGTGCAGCCCATCCCATGATCTGGGATGAGCTGGCAGCTGCTGCTCAGGAATGCCCCAAATGCCCAGACGCGTTCCTCTGCCCCTGCCGAGTTTCCACGGAGCAGGGCAAGGCACGGCAGCCCGCTGCCAGGCTCTGCCCCCTGCCCCGGCACACGCAGCGCTGCCCTCGCTCACCCCTGCGGACTTCACACAGCTTCTCCTCGCTCCGGTCCCCGGAGTGCTGGGCGGCCAGCCCCGGGCACAGAGCTCCCGCCAGACCTCCTGCTCCCCAGCGTGCCCCTGGCAGCACGGCTGCACGCCTCAGCGGGGCCGACCGGGGAAGGGTGGTACCCGAGGGTGTGGGACCGAGCAAGGTGCCCACCGAGCCCACCTGCAGTGCCAGGGGTGGGGAGGGGGCCACAGGGCTGCTTCTTGCTGCCAGTGCAGCGGTGGGACTGCCAAAGGCTGCCCAAAGAGGGACCCCAAGGGCTGTGGCCCACCGACAAACCTCACGGTTGCCTCTCAAATGGCGGCCTGAGGGTCTTCCAAGTACAGCCAGCTCTGCTGCAGGCATTCTTCCACCCTGCTCCTGTCCTTCCCCTGCTGGAGAGAGCACAAGGGCACAAACTCAGCAGATGTTTCCTCGTGGAGGGGTGGCCAACCTTCTGCAAAAAAGACCCCGAAGATCCCCACGTGTGTCTAGGTTTACAACAGAGACTTTACCCTTGGTTTCCTATTAGTGAATCACCACCGAAGACCAGCGGTTACACGGTTCAGCACACCCATTAAAATCACACCTCTCCACACTGGTTTCAAGCATCCGCTTAATTTCTACCATGACAAACCTGAAGACAAAGCCATTAAGACCATACCCATGGTTGGGGCAGGTTGTCCCATCGTTATTGCTATCAACTCCTGTTATGCCAGATGCCAACACTGGGTTTCAGTTCTGCTTCTCCACCAGACAAGGACTTGCCCATCTGACTGATAGGCTGACGGCACAGAAGCAGGTTAGGAAGAAACTTAAACAGGTCATATCTGACTGTTAAAATGACAACACGAAGTGAAGGCCAAGACTTTCTGCACCTGCTTTCTCTGTGGAGAGATGCCAGAAAGTACCAAAATGTGAGCTCCTCTTTGACTACTGTGGTGCAGGCCAGAAAAATTTCTTAACACCTTTCCACTTGGCAGGCTACAAACTGATCAGCTCCCCATGGGATCCAAAGCTGTGGGATTTGCCAGCCTTTCAAGGCTACCAGAAGCTTACCTGCTATCTTCTGCTCAGACCACAAGGAAAATCACTCTAAAATGGAGGAGGAATCTGGAAAATGATTATTAGTGATACTTCAACTCTAGTCCCTGATCTTCACAGTCATGCTTCAAGCCTCAAGCAGAAGAAAACTACATGGATGTGTGCTGGTCATTTGCTGCTCTCAGGACAGGCTGAAGGCTCAGCCATAAACTGAGCTGAAGTGAGCAGAGGAGAGCTCCAGCAAGTCATATGGGCAAGGAAGGAGGTGGAAAGCAAAGTCAAGAAGGGGAACATAATAAAACAAAGACATGTACTAGATATGAAAGTTTATTAAATACCAAGTTGGAACATAATACCTGGAATTAAATAAAGTGTATTAGCTTCACAAAACTATTGTATTAATATAAAAATGAGCAGAGAGCCACAGCAGCATTCATTGCTTCTCCTCACTGCCCGTTAACTCAAGTTGCTGAATTAGCGGGTAAAAACCAAAATTTTCCAGTCTTCATTCATCTCAGTACCACCATTTTTATTTCTGTGGGATTCAAACTTCATTTGTTCTACAATCTTTTAATTGCTAGCAAATTTTGTAGACATGAAATGACAACTGCAGATCTTCAGTAACAAGTAACTCCCTGAAATAAAACTGCTTCTTTTATTGACACAAATGTGCCATAACACTGCCCTTCACCTGGGCTACAGCCACTGTACGATCAGCTGTTAGCAGCAACAAAAAGCTACCCTATCACACAAATAGCATTAAGTACTGATGAGACTGAAGGTTAACATAGTAACATTCCTTTTTCCCCTATATGGACTGTTTCAGGTTCACCATGTGTTCATCTAGCAACTGCGAATGTCTAAAGTTGAAGCAAGTTTTGATACAAAAACCAACATGGATACCAAAACAAGCATACCAAAAAGACCACATAAAAGCTTTCTTGGCACTACTATACACTCACAGTATTTTTAAACCTAAGGCGCATAAAAGTGACAGCAATGTAAAGTGCCCTGTTCTCCAGCTTGAACACTGGTAAAACTTTCACTTAATCAGCAGAAATATTCACTGCATCAGGACTGAAGCAGCAGGCACAAAGCTGATCAAATAATGTCCTAAGCATTAAAATAACACTGGAAATACTAAGATACAAGAATGAAAGTATTATTAAACAGAACAAAAGGAATGCTTTTGTTAAAACGTGGAACACGAGTGGAGCAAAATAATGCATCTACTTTAATGAGAAACATTTTGACAGTTCTGTCAAGCTCAAGAATCAAGATTAGTCAATCTGCTAGTCAGAAAAAATAGATATGGTTCTTATTTTGAGTGCAAAATAAATCGACTATACGTCAATAACCAACAAATAAGTGCAGTGTGCTTGACATGTATTTAATAGACATAGAATTTATATTCAAACTGCAATAAAGATGTTTTCGCATCAGAGCTGTGGAATGGGAAAACATAGACATGATATGTAAACAAAATGATTTCCAGTGCCTTTCCCTAGCATTTTGTTCAGATCAGGTAATTTTTGGTTAAAACATCACGGTACTCCTGTACTGCCCTGCAAAGGGGATCCTGGTCAACATTGAAATTTTTTGAAGATCCATCAGTAGATACTGCAGGAGAAGCTCCAGCAGATCCAGTTTCAAGTTCAGCAGTGGCTGGGAAGAAAAGAAACAAGATTCATGATGTTATTTTTACAGGAGACTGAGTCAAATAAGTCACTGTAAAAACATTACGAGTAACTGGACAGGCTACAATCTGGAGAGAGATTTAAAAACTTCCAAGGAAAACAAAAAGCGAAACAACAGGCACAAAAGAATAAACACTTTTTTTCACATTAAATTATCAGTCAACAGTATTTCTAAAGCTAGTGAAAGAAATTCCAGAGGCTACACATACAACATCTTCAGGTAACCTGCAAACAACTCCTGCTTACACCAGCACTAAATTTAGCCCCCTGCAGACCTTGGAACACAACTGCTAAAAACCAGCTTCCACATTCGCTGTGACCAACATAAAAAAGATCTGCCTTTGAAAATGGAAACACCTTGTACTGCAGTCCAGACAGGACACGTCTCCCAGCCTGGCACTAATGCAGCCTTCTCTGTGGGGTGTCTTTACAACTTGCCCTGGCAAAACCCTCTTTCCTCCTGTGGTGGTTTTACCCAGCTAAACAGTGGAACTCCACCACAACCGCTCTCTCACTCTCCCTCCTCAAAGGAACAGGGGGAGAAAATATGATGGACAAGGGCTCAAGGGCTGAGATAAGGACAAGAAGGTTGCTCATCAATTACCGTCACTGGCAAAACAGACTCAGCTTAGGGAGATTTATATAATTTATTACTATCGCTAGCAGACTAGAGCAGTGAGAAACTAAAAGCAAACTAAAAACACCTTCCCCCCCACCCACCCTCTTCTACCTCCTCCCCCCGAGCAGTGCAGGGGAACGGGGAATGGGGGCTGCGGTCAGCCCATATCGCTGCGTCTCTGCCGCTCCTTCATGGTCACTCTCTGCCCCTGCTCCA
>VXAL01018366.1:196940-256226 GCA_013399475.1 Chauna torquata
AGAGATCAGTGCAACAGGTGTATCAAAACTATCACTATAGAAGGCATAAAAAGGACTAAAGAAAAGGGATGAAAAAGTTTTAGAGAATAATCATCTTCATGATCAAACCCTGCATTTGGACACCTTTTTCTGTTCTCTGATCAGATCTGAGCAGTGACATCCCATTTGCCAAAATCTTCCACAATTCCAGGAGAAACACAACAAACCAGAACAAATTAGCATGATTTGGTCCTATGCATATAACTTATACATGATGTGTTTTAGAAATATAAAATCATTTCAAGAACTGACACATTTTAAATTGTTCTAAGTGTATACTTTACCTCTCTTTCTACTTTGTCAGTCTCATATTTAAAGACTTGTTCTCTTAAATCTGTACACTTGGTTTTTAATTCCTTGTTTCTCTCTTCCATCAGGTAAACTTGCTTTTCAGTATCAGCTCTGAGTTTGTTGAAAATATCATTAAATCTGTCCTGGACATCATTCACTACTTTTTCTTTGATGATACCCTTGTTCTGCAGATCTTCCAACTGTTGACGGAGTAGAAGGTTTTCACTTTGGAGCTGGGCCAATCGCTCCTGCATGGATTCCTGCTTTATCACAAATTTGCTTACTTGATCTTTCTCAAGTTGCCGAGCATGATCACTTTCCTTTGCCTGACACTGGGCTTGACTTAATTCTTTTTGTGTCATTTCTAAAAGCAGTGTTTTTTCTCTAAGTGTTTGTTTCAACTGGTGAAGCTCATTTTCTAGACTATTAGCTTTGCTTTCAGCTTTACTAAGCTGCTGAGACAAGCTGTTGTTGGTTTCTCGCACATCAGACAAGTCATGATGGAGCTTGTCTTGCAACCGAAGCCATTCATCACGTTCTCTCTGAAATGTTCGTTCCACATCACTTTTTGATGACTGATGACGTTCCAGATCTTGAACGGCAGCATTCAGGCGGGAACGGAATGATTCAATCTCTGTTTCTAGTCTGTCTTTGCTTTCTTTTGTCTGCTCAAGTTTGGAAGTTAGCACTGCAGATTCTGTCTTTAGTAAATTCAGCTGTCCGTTGTACTGAAAAACTGTTTGTGTTAAGGCTTCCTCATTCAGCTTAAGTTCCTTTTTAAGATCTTCATTTTTTTCTTTCAAAGTCTCATTTTCCTCTAAATATTTTCCTTCGTCCTCTCGGTGCCTAAGTTTTACTTGATCAAGTTCTAGTCTTAGCATAGCAATCTCATCTTGCAGTAACTGATTTTTGTACAACAGCTCCTTTTCTCTTTCATTAGTGTCAGATTCCTGAGTAATAGGGAAAATGAACAAATAGCCAGTTGGGAAATGAATCTACAAAAAACACTTCAGTATCAAACTATGGTTTAACATTTGTAATACTGAAGCATGACTGCTAAGATGAGAGAGAAATTTCAGGTAATACATAAGATAACATACAATGCATGTGCGCAACAAATGTACATCCTGGAATTTTAACAACTCCTTACAATCTCCATGAANCTAAAAAGGTTTATTTTCCTTTTCTGACATGTAGCTGAATTGCAACAAATATAAATGCTACCTCTCATCTTGTATCAGCCTTCAAATGCCTCCTTAAGGCTTAACCTTTTTTATTACTGAAAGCAAGCTATACAATTCCATCAATCATCCCTGGAAAACTCTTACGTGTTTTATGTTCATAATATAAATTATTTCCACATTAATGTAATAATCTGTGTTTATTGGACAGCACAGCAAAGGACAAATAATTATTTGAAGCACTGGATGTTCTTAGTAAATTCAGTAAACACTTTGGAGGTTCCCCCCCCTGCCCTGCCAATAGAGTTTATGATTGCTTTTTCTCCTCCAATTATTCTAACATTCATTCATCGTTGATATTTTTTCATAAAATTTTAGAATGTACAGGTGGAAGAGAAAGGCATACTTTAAGTATACAAATTTGATAACTGTATAACTAATTCAAAAGCCAAGCAATGGGGTCGCAAATGGTGTCAAATAACTTCATTCCTGGTCAACCTCAAGATAGCTGGGTGTTTCACGCTAGAAACCTTAAAAATGATGATAACATCTATAAAACGAAAAATAGCAGAGAGCTTAAGAAACTGGGTAAACAGTGTCTTATTTTCTGTTGGCTTCCGACTTCCACATACAATTCAAGTATATGGGACAGATGTTGCTTTCCAGAACTTTTAAAGACATCAGTTACATAGTTGGGTTACACTGATAAACTGTAGATAATCCATCAAAAAACTCAAAAAGTTATTTAAGATTTATTATGACTTTAGAATGAGCACAGTGAAATTTAATTAATTAATTAGAAACAGAACTGCTTACCTCTGAATTTTTTCCTATAGTTCTCCTCGTCTCTTCCTCTAGTTCCTTCTGTCTCCATAGGTGGCTGTTCAAAATTCCTTCCTGTAGGGCTCTGGCACTCTTTTCCTGAGAGAGCTGTCTTTGTATTTCATCACGCTCTTCTTCAATCTACAGTAATATAATTAAACTTCTGATATTTGAGCAAAAGCAGAGCTAGCAATATCTCCCCATTTCATTCTTCTTTATATTTTCATATATTTTTGCTTCCTCAGAGTTATGATAATCCATCTTGCTAAACTAGACTTAACACCCTTTTGAAAAGACCTGCTTTGAATGGCAATTTGAATTAGATTTTTTTTTTAAAAAAAAAACTGGTTTCATTTTCTGTGGCAGGGGACAAACACCCATTCTGTCATAATGTGGGTCACGTAAATCCAGCTTCTCGCCTGCTTATGTTCCTGGCTATCTATTCTATGCAAGAAAAAGTACTCCTATGTCGCAAATTTTACACTCATGTGAACCCAAAAGCAGCATCCAGGTGTTAGCCAGCTGATTACATATTTAGGAAGATGCAACTGCCCTTCAGGGTACTGTACAGAATTTTGATAAGAGCTGTTTCATCTTCTCATAGGCAAACAACACAGGTTGAAAGCGAGCATCCCACAGGCTAACCCTACCGAAGCAAATGATTTGGATTGCTTTGAATTTAAATGTATTTTTATTATTAAAGCAACTTGGAATGACAGGACTGAAATAAAAGTTCAAAGTAAATATAAGCCTATACTTCCAAATCCATTTTTTCATACTAAGCATAGACTTACAAATCCATTTTCCATGTTTGAAAACAAACATGTTTAGATTTGTCTGAATCAAAAATGATATGAATAGTGCATGTCCAATTTTAGCTTGCACAGATCAGCATTATAAAAGTTTTATACTTAATGAATCACTCTCTGTAACGAAAAAAATAAATAAAACTACTATTCTTGGCAACATACACCATGCAGAGTTTAAACAGAGACCCAAGTCACATTACTAACATACTATATATACACACACTGAATACAGGAATGGACATTAATATGCTTAAAGTCGAAGATCTGAGAAAATTCATTCATCCATTTTAATACTAACATTAAGAGCATCATAAACCAAACAAGTAACATTTCCGAAAGCACATCAGTTCCATTGACTACACCCTATTGCAAGGTCCTAAGTATATATGTATGACTCTAATAACAATTAGAACGCTTCACAACAGATGTTAACACATTTTCAGTTTACCAAAATCTAACAAAACTTCTATACACATGGGGTTGCATGAGATTTCCAAAGACTTTGACTGCAATGAGACAGAAGAGGACTGATAAGCTCAACAAACAGACCAGAAGCCAAGCTAGTGCAATTCATGCTTCCATTAAATTCAGGTGGACTGAAGCAGGTGATGCAAACTACTGCTTCCAGCAGAACACTGTGGCCGTTGAAGATCACTTAGAATCACTTTCAGGTGTTCTTGATATGTTTGCAATGTAAGTTCTGCAAATTTGAGGCTTACTATTTATGGAGAACACAACTAAACAGGCTGAATTTTTGAGGTCTTTTTGAAACTGCGTAGAATCATGACAGAAATACTGAAAAGTATGTCAAGGCCAGTGAAAAGATCCACAAAACCACATATAAGAGCTGAAGAACTTATGCTGACTATAGATGATGAGAATGTCATCAACTCAATCACACTGAATAAGGCACTAAACTTATAATAAATGTAAGGGTGAGAGGTTTCCCTGGATTCAGTCCCCTGACTATAGGCAACAGAGGCAATGTACAGAATCTCAGGTAAATGTTAACATTTGGGCCTGAATTTAAATCCATGTAAGTATACCTGCAAGAGCGCTTAAGTAATAAATTTTAGTTTCCTTCTGAAAAATTAACAAAAAAATATACAATGTTTTGTAGTAATTAGGAAAAATACCTCAAAGTGAGGGCTTTGGCTGAAATACAAATAAAACCATGACTCTGAAAAAGGAGAAAAGGAATCATGAACTTGCCTGTGAACCAACAGTTTTCAACTGTCCTCAAAAATGTGGCAATATAGTTATTTAATGCCTCTTCCACAAACAAGGTACCTCTTTCTTTAGGCATACTAGAATACAATGTCAATTAAAAAGAAACAGAAAAACAGAAGATGAATGTTTAACTTAATATTTAATATACCTGTTTCAAGAGCTTTCTCAGCGTTATTAACTCTGTTTCTAAATTTCTTGAATGCAACTCAAGTTGTTGTTTCTCCTCCATCTCTTTACAATATTGATCCTCTTTCCTTCTTAGTTGTTCTCTTGTTTTCTCATACACCATTTCAGCTCTGAGCCTCTTTTCCTCTTCTTGTTTCAAAGAAAATCTGGGATTTAACAGAGAATATCTGAGGAACTAAAGCACTGATATTAGAAGTAAACATGCCACGTTATGAACTTCTAGAAACAACTTCAACCATAAAAATGTCAAATATTTTAAAGTTACAGCAAAATTACTGTACTTGAAACATTTTAAAGAATTGTAATTTCATTCTGTTAGTGGTGGAAGACATCTTGTACATCAGTTGTAGAAGATACACAAATAAACCATTATGCAACATGAACACTGACAGGATTAACATACACGATCAGAACGCAGGATTACGTACTTAAGGCTTTGGATATCACTTTTCAATTCTACTTCTTGGTGAGCCAACATGGATTTCAAATGTTGCGTCTCTTCTGCTATCAGTTGTGACTCCTCTTTTTCACTTTCCAATTTCCTCACTTCTCTCCAGAGAGCTGCATACCGACTTTTTTCACGTTCTATTATCTGTTCATATTCAAGAAGTATGTTTTGAATTTTCAACAAAATAGCAGAACCTATTTGGAGATAGAAAACACACAAAATTGCACATATATGCACAAATACTTTCCAATCCATAACCTATTTAACACTTTGCTGTATTGGGCATAGGTGGCAAGGTTTTGGTACGGGGGAATTCTTTGTAAGAAGGACAGGGGTTGCCCTGTGCTGGACGCAAATGATTCCAACAAACCCACTGCAGGACACAGCTCAGCCCATCAGCCAAGCTTGTGGCACCTCCAGAAAAGTGTATTTTGGAAAGGGCAATAACACAGGCAAAGGAGGAGGGGGGAAAAAAGTGTGAATAACAGCAGTGCAAACAGCAAGGTCTGATGAAGGAGGGGGAGGAGGTGCTCCAGGTACTTGAGCAGATTCCCCTACAACCTATGGAGAGCACCATAATGGAGAGCAGGCATTTCCCTGCAGCCCCTGGAGAGGACCACCCTGGAGCATATATCCACACTGCAACCCATGGAGGACCCCACACCAGAGCAGTCAGATATTTCCTAAAGGACTTGCAGTCGATGAAGAGCCCACACTGATAAGAAATGTAGAGCCCGTGCTGGAGCAGATTTACCCTGAAGTATTGCAGCCTGTGGAAGGACCCACCCTAGAGCAAGGGAAAAGTATGAAGAGGAAGGAGCAGCAGAGAAGAACTGCTTTGTACTGACTGCAACCCCACCATCCTCCCTGCACTGCTCAGGAGGTGGGAGTGAAGTGAAGCCTGAGAAAGGGGTGAGGGGGAAGATGTTTTAAATTTTTTGTCCTTCTCACTACCCAAGTCTGTTTTAATTGGCAAACAATTAATTTTCCCCAAGTGGAGTCTGTTTTGCCCATAACAGTAATTGGTAAGTGGTGTCCTTGTCATTATCTCACTCCTTGAGCTTTTTCATCCTATTTTCATCCCCTGTCCTGTTGAGAAATGGGAGTGAGAGTGCAGGTGAGTGGGAGTTTGGCCTTTAGCCAAAGTTAACCCACATTTGCCTAATGAAGCTTTAGCATAGTTTAAGAAGTAAGTACTGCTTATGTTTATATAAAGCTACATGTATGTATGCAAGCATATTACAACCTTTTATTATATATGTATTTTTTTCCAGCAAAGCCATTATTTTGGTGAGCGATTTGACTTTACTTATTGGGAGGCATAAACAGGAGAAACAACATTGGTCTTTCTAACTTTTGATCACTATATTTGAATGAGCTGAACTGTACCTTACAAGAACCTGCTTTTCCAATTCTGACTAGAGACACAGCCAGTGATATGTAAGGCACGTTTGCTGACAACACAGACAGACATCTAAGGTTAGGTGAGATGAATTCCACATTCAGTGCTGAAGGAACCTGTACTTTTCGGGGATGTGTGCTGGAGTTGTCTCTGATCATAAATATTAGATCAAATAGAAGACTAAAAAATTGTAAAGGTATGCAAAGAAAACATGTTTTAAAAGAGGAACTTGTAACAGAAGACAAAATGATTTGAAAACTTACCTGTATGATCCACACTAAGCTGTTCTAATAGCAACATAGCTTCTTTGCAGGTTGAAGTTGGCAATTCAACATCCTCTGTAGTTGTGTCAGATGACTGCGTTAAATCAAGGTCATCAGTAACATCCATTTGTATGCGGACCTATAAACGATACAGTATTTTCTGTATACAAGAATACATTGTTATAATCATTACAAATGCAAGAACAACTCATTCTCTCAATCACAGCCCATAGATTTAGCTCAAATAGTACAAAGTTGCCTACTAGGGGAAATCTGCACATCTGGTTGACCACTATGTAAAAGCTGTTCCCATCTTAAGTGATAAAAACTGATACAAAATATCAAGAAACTAATTTTACATTACCTTATTCTTTTCACTCCCTGTTTTTGCTACACGTCTGGAAAACAGAAATACATTTCAGTACTTGAATGCTTATATTGCATTATGAATCATACCTGAAATTGCTCTGAAAACTTGATTTTGGAAGTGAATTAAACAAAAATTTAATACAAGAACTTTATTACATTTAGTCAAACACAGAAAAAAAACTTGTGTACAGGAATGCTATTTTTTTCCACAAGATATTAAGAATCATAGAATCATAGAACAGCCCAGGTTGGAAGGGAACCCAAAAGATTATCAGGTCCAACCTTTTGTGGGAAAAGGGAGCCTAGCTGAGATTGTCTAGCAACCTGTCCAACTGCATCTTGAGAACCTCCAATGGAGAATTCTACCATGTCCCTTGGAAGGCTTCTCCATTGATTGATTGTTCTCAACTGTAAACAATTTTTCTTATATCAAGATGAAAACTCTCCCAGTGCAGCTTGTAGCCATTGTGCCCTGTCTTCTCCATGTGATTACTTGTGAAGAAAGACGCTCCATCCTCTTTGTAGCCACCCTTTAAGTAATGGAATACTGTGATGAGGTTCCCCCTGGAACCTTCTCTTCACCAGGATGAAAAGACCTAACTCCTTCAGTCCTCTCTCAAAGGGCAGATTCTCCAACACTTTGATTATCTTTGTGGCCCTCCTTTAGACCCTCTCCAGCATGTCCTAGTTTTTTTTCTTTTGAATTGTGGGGACCAGAACTGGAAACAGTACTCCAGCTATGGCCTGACAAGTGCCGTGTAGAGTGGGATATCACATCTCTCTCTCTGCTAGCAACGCCCCTGCAGGTGCACCCCAGGATCCAATTTGCCTTCAGTGCTGCAGTGGCACACTGCTGACTCATGTTCAGCTTGCTGGCCACCAGGACCCCCAGGTCCCTTTCAGCAAGGCTGCTCCCCAGGCACACAGATCCTAGCCTGTACTGGGCTCTTTGGTTATGTTGTTCCAGGTACACGACCTTGCACCTGTCTTTGTTACACTTCATACAGTTTTTGCTTGCCCACTCTTGAACCTGTCCACATCTCTCTGTAAGCTGATGCTCCCTTCTGATGTGTCCATCTCCCCACTCAGTTCAATGTCATCAGCAAACCTGGTGAGGGTCTTTTCAACCCCATAATTCAGACCATTAATGAAGATGTTGAAGAGGGTGGGGCCGTACTGATCCCTGGGGGACCCAATTTATGACATGCTGCCAACGTGAGTAAAAACCATTGATCACTACCCTCTAAGTAAGGTCTGTTAGCCAATTTCCTAACCATCTTGCCAGGTTACCTAGGAAGAGACTTTGGGAAACAGTGTCATACATGTTGCTGAAGTCTACATAAACAATATCTACTGCTCTCCTCATTTTGAGGGAAGACACTATTTTGTTGTAGAAGGTGATCAGGCATGATTTGCCTTTGGTGTTGGTTTTTCCTAATCACCTTTGTTTGGTTTATAATAGTTTCTAGAAGGATTTGTTCCATTACCTTCCCAAGTAAAGAAGTAAGACTAATGGGCCTTTAGTTTCCTGGGTCCTCTTTTAGGCTCTTCTTCTGACATTTGACATTTGCCCTCTTCCAGTCATCAGGGATAGCCCTTGACCTCCACGACAGGGAGCTGCAGTAGTGTCTGCCACTTCTAAGACCCTTGAGTAGATTTTGCCCAGGTCCATAGATTTATGAGGGTTGAGCCCTTGCAAGACACTGCAGACCAGCCACTCCTCCACTGCTGGTGGGTCAAGACATGCGTTGTAGCTACCTGATCCTGTAATCTAGGGTCTAGGTACATTGGAAAAGACAGAGGTAAAGAAGGTATTGAGAACCTCTTCCTTGTCAACATTATTGGGAGGTGGTTTCCCTGCCCTGTTTGGTAATGGGACTATGTCTTCCCTGTGCTTCTGCTCACTGCTCATCTATCTGAAGAACCCTTTCATGTTGTTCTTGACATCTTTGGCCAACTTGAGTTCTAGCTGAGCCTTAGCCTTTGTGAATGCATCTCTGCATGTGCTAGCAACTTACTTGTACTCCTCAATGAGTATTTGGCTGCCTTTCCATAGCCAATATGCTTTTTTTTTTTTTTAAAAGCACACCCAAAAGCTCACTGTTAAGCCAGGATGGTCTCTTGTCCTCTTGTTCTGCCTTCTACCTTTCCTTTTGTAGGGGATGGACTGCTCTCGAGTATGTTGAGCAAACAGTTGAAATACTTGCTATCATTTTGAGCAAAGTACAGAGAGCAATCTTACACCTACATAAAAAAACCATACAGATAATTCATGCATATTCCCTGTTTAATAATATAAGTTTAGATCTCTTTTCAGCATCGAGAATCTTTTTTCTTCCTAGCAGCCTGCACAGTGCAGTGTTTTTCAGGTATGCGACTAAAACAGTGTTGATAACACACCAATTTTTAGCTACAGCTGGGCGGTACTTGCACAGTGCCAATGCATTCTCTGTTTCTCACTTCGCCACCACAGTGAGTAGGCTGGGGATGGGCAAGAGGCTAGGAGGGGGACACAGCCAGGACAGCTAACCCTAGTTGACCAAAGGGATATTCCATACCATGTAACCTCATCATGCTCAGTACTAAAACTGGGGTGTAGTCTTTCTCAAAGACTGGCTGGGCACTGGTCATTCTGCTGATGGGAGGCAGTATATTATTTGCATCACTCTTCCCCCCACCCCCTTCTCTCCTCCCTTCACTTATTACACTGTCTTTATTTCTTCCCATGAATTTTTCTTGCTTTTGCTCTTCTGATTCTCTCCTCCACCCTGCTGCGGGAGAGTGAGTGAGCAGCTAGTGAGTGCTTAGCTGCTGGCTGTGTTTAACCTACCAGAGCTCACAGGCAATAGCCTGTGCTGTACTGGATCTTCAAAGGAAGGGTCCCCTCTACTCATCATGCAACTAATGCTATGTGGAGTAAATGGGAAGCGCTAATTATGCAAAAGGCTTGAGTGGAGAATGCCCATCCACCCAGAAACCTTGGAAGAGATCATGGACTGCCCAGAAGGCAGACAAAGATTTCAGAGCATAGCCCAAGGAGGTGACTTGTGCCAAAGAGGTCCCATATTAGGTTCTGAAAGGACTGCGATGGGTTGACCTCAACTAGCAATTAAGCACACACCAGTCATGCTCAGTCCCCCTTGTGAGAGGAGATGAAGACAGTGTAATAAGTGAAGGAAGAGAGGAAAGAAAAAAAAGGGGGGTGGGGTGGGGGACCACAACAAGTAATGCAGAAGCAATCACTCACCATCTCCTATCAGCAGACTGATGCCCAGCCAGTCTCAGAAATGTCTACTTTAGAAAGACCACACCCCAGTTTTAGTACTGAGCATGACGAGGTTACATGGTATGGAATATCCCTTTGGTCAACTAGGGTTAGCTGTCCTGGCTGTGTCCCCCTCCCAGCCTCTTGCCCATCCCCAGCCTACTCGCTGTGGTGGCGAAGTGAGAAACAGAGAATGCATTGGCACTGTGCAAGCACCACCCAGCTGTAGCTAAAAACTGGTGTGTTATCAACACTGTTTTAGTCACATACCTGAAAAACACAGCACTGTGCGGGCTGCTAGAAAGAAAATTAACTCCATCCCATCCAGACCCAGCGCATCTAGGCATGAAGGTGTCACTCTCAGTTTGATGACTGCCGACTCAGTCAGTTGTTTATTTAGTCATTACAATTATTTTGTATGAAAGACCTCCTGAGTTCACTGCTTTCCCCGTGAGGTAGTTTCAGGCCAGCAAAACATGAATAAACTTTAATTTTTTTTAGACAAAAGTTGATTAATCAGGGAAAACTGCTCTTCAGCAAGAACTAACTGCCTGCAACCTGTGTTCATAAGCTCTGCACAGTTTTCCCTTCCTGATGCGTCATGCATCTGAGACAGCACAACTCAATGGCATGCCAAATATCACTGAACTAGTTCTGGAAAAACTGTTATTTATACTGTATGGCACAGTGGATTACAGAGATACCAGAGCAACATCCAAAGGTACACAGCTGTCTTTGTGCTGCACTATGAAGGAGTTAATATTTCTCTCTCCTTTAGGGCAGACAAAAGAAAAAAAACAGAAAAAAATTGAGAAACCTGTAGCGTAACAGCAACTTTGTCCTTCATAAGTCTCCCATCTCCCTTTAAAAAAAACAAATGTATATATGTGTATGCACATGTAAATATAAGTATGTTTGTACACATTCAGGTAATTCAGAATTTGTGCTCATTTGCCCCTACCGTTAACTTGACTAGTATGTTCAAAGCATTCTAAGCAAGTGTTTTGTTTTCGAATATAAAGGGCATCAGGTAATATTGTCACATGAAAGAAAAAGAATCAGTTTATGCATTCAATTTACAAAACTTACCTTTAGTTTTCAGGCCAATTTTTATAATTAATTAAATCTTATTTATAATATTCCTTATATTCAATACCTTTCTTCATCTTGAGATGTTTCACTGAAAGTACTATCATCCAGTACTTGAAAATGATTCCCACTGGAAGAACTGATCTGCTGATTAGCCTTCTGCTTTGAAGACTGTCTTTTATTCTCATTTTTCTTTGCATCTTTTGCATTCAGGAAAGATTTACTACATTAAACAAAAAGGAAAAAAAATAACCGAGTATCTTAGATAAAACACAAAACACATACTCCAGAAACAAGTCCATAAACAACCAAGACTAAAAACATCTGTGATAAAACACTGGCTTGACTCCCAAGATCCTAGAAGATGCACAATTATTTAAACATTTTCCTCTATAAATGAGGGGGAAAGGTAGAATCTGAGGTAATTTCTGGTAAGCTGGAACACATCTCTGCCCCCATGAGAGGAAGTACCTAGTACAGAGATTCCCCTCAAGGAGAAACAGGGGAAAACTCCTGCTTAAGGTTATGTAAAGGCATCTGTGCCTTCTTCAAACTTTTTAGATCAGTTTGGTAATATTAGCTTTCCCTTCTTCCCAGAATCTGAGCTTAATGAAAAGGAAAGCACCAACTGCGTGAGGATCACTAACATCTCCTAGAAAAGGCAGAAAGCAAAGTAAGTTCACACTTTTCTTTTCTGGGTGGCTATTTCCTAAGAAAATAGCTCTTTCTTCCAATCTCCAGCTCTGGTTTTGAAAACGTTTAGCTTCGATATTGACAATGAAATTCACAAGATCTCTCTCTCCCCCCCCAGTGCAATAAATTTGAGCCTCCATTATGAACTTAGTTCTTCCCGAAAACATTATTTTTCTTAACTGTTTGAGAAGCAGTGGACTACTCAGTGTAGCTCTCAGCACTGAGGAAACTAATCCAACTACTATGAGATTAAGTAGCTTTAGTTTTTTTTAATATTACAAGTAAGAATCAGAGGTTTTTTTTTTTTTAAACAGTTTACCCTTTTATTGGCATTTCAATTAATTTTGATCTCTCCTCAGATGAAAAATCCTTTTTGTGTTTTTCTTCCATCGTTTTTTCATTCTCAGTTTTCAAACAATCATTCTTCCTTAGAGAAAGCTTTTGTTTCATTTGCTGATTAATAACATTGCCTGCCGATGTATTTAATTTATCAAGATCTTCCTGTTTCTCCACTGACTGCGTTTTGAAAAGTCTCTGCTTCCTTTTTTCCTTTTCAACCTATGAAAAGAAAATTAAGCTTCATATATTTCTCTTTTTCTGGAGGACAGAAACACCAAATCCAAGATCGAATAATTCAGGCTTTGCTTCTGAAATCATGTAAAATAAAAACATTTCCATTCATATATGGAAGTACTTTCATAAAAATTACACTACAAAGTGTATTAAGTCAACGAAAGTACTCTAAATTCACTCATGATTTAAAGTACAACAAAAACATAGCCTTTAGAAAGGAAACAGTAGTGTATCTTAAAACTTGAACAACAGAAAAGTAAAAGCATTACTGGTGGACAAGAAATTAGAAGGACTACACAACGTTAGCTGTAAATACACTGAAAATATGAGTGGAAGTATGCTGGGCTACTTCCTTAATGAGGGGGGAAAAAAATCCCAAACCCACAAGCAGAAATGGTTTCACGGCAAACAGAAATTTTAGCGAAGAGCAATGAAGGCACACCAGGCACAAATCACAGCAAATGAATAGGTTAGTCAAGACCCTGTTCAGAAGCTATTTTCATTCTTTGAGTGAGAATCAGAACTGGTGTAGTTGTGTTCATTTCTTTTTATGGCAATGAAGTGAGCATTACTTACACAGGAACTGACTGCCACCTATTGTTAAGCTGAAACAATAATACATTCTGTTTTCTAAAAACCTAATTACCTAATGGGGAGAATGACAACTCTCCACTGCTCTCTTTATTCATAAGTAATGTACTTTCATTAAAACAAAAACCAATTTGCACAAAGCGCCTTCTGTTAATAATGAATAGCTAATGTGAACAGGACCATTGATACGGAGAGAGACTAAAGAATAAGGAGTAGCAGGTGAACTTCTACCTCTTTTTGTAGCTGTGCCTTCTCTTTCTCCAAAGCCAGGAATACTATTTGCAGCATTCCTACCTTACTTTTAAATCTTTCCACATCTTGTTTTAGTTCTTCATCCAGATTCTTTTTCACTGTGCCACAAGATTGCTGAGCATTTGCAAAAATACTTTCAATTTCTGTTTCTCCTATTTCATTGTTTTTCATAAGGTAGTCTCTGGAAACATCATCACTAAGACAGGAGTCTTTTCCAAACTTCCTTTCTCTTATAGAAAGTGCATTTTCACCATCTGTAGAAACAGGTCTTAATTTAGGAAGAATATTAGAAATGTCATCCAAAATATTTGTTTTTAAACAATGTCTCCGCGTATATTCAGAACTTCCCTCTGCATTTCTACTACTTCCGTTCTCATTCTCTTCTATTTCCACAGTAGGCGTTTTCTTTTCCTCTCCTTTTGCTAGAGACACTTTGGTATTATCTGTATCATTAGTGCAATCTTCTCCATCCGTACTCCAGGTATTTTCCGTCTTTGTATTTAAGTTATTTTGATCAGGAAGGACACCAAGACTCGGAATTACAATTTCCATTTTGAGTTCTTTTAGGTCTACATCAAGTTTAGTATCGCCAAATTCATGTTTACTTTCTAACTTATTACTTGATTCTGTCACATCTGATGAAACAACATGAAAACTCTTCAATTCTTCACTGAAGCCGTCTTCTGACATTCCTTCCACAAGGGAAGTAGATTTCTCAGTTTCATGAACTTCACCAAACAGCTGTTTCAGCTCTGCCGTAATGTTTTTAAAATTTGTTTTCAATTCCCTTTTCTCATTTTCAACCCACATTCTTTCATATCTTTCTTCCCAAGGTTTTAGACTTAACTGCTTGTCAGCACTGTGGGATTCCTCATTTTCTGCTAGGGCTTCCTGATGCGAAATTTCTGCTTTGTCAGCCTGATTTTCATGTGCTGTTTTTTCTATCAAGTTGGTAGTTTCTAAAATATATTTATCCTTAAATAAGCAGGTACAGACAGAAAGATTACCAAGAGAAAGGCAGTTAACCCATGTAATATACGCTGCAAACTCATCCTGTCATACAACAGAAATAAAGATATTGGATCACCTTTTTTTTTTCCCCATTTTTCTTTTTTTTTTTTCCCCCCCCTTTGAAATAGGGTTTACTTTAGAAACAATAGTTTTTCTTCAGTTAGATTTCTCTGGACACGAGGGTTGCTTTTACCTTTTAGCCTCCCTGCTCTCTATAACTGGTGTCACTATGTAGTTTATTTTTTCACGTTTTACTACTTCACTTTTAAAAAAACAACCACACAAAAAACAACAAACAAAAAAACCCACAACTGCCTGAATTTTCCCATCCTCTCTCCTTCGTCGCTCTCTACTGTCTGGCATTTTACAGTCCCAGATCCCTGCCAGTTGAACTAATACAACGTTAGTGACCATAAAAAGCTTTTTATTATCCACCACAAGGAGAATGGGCTACGTTATGATAATTTCTTCACCCCCAGAGTGAGAAATACAAAATTCCATTCCAAGCTCCAAAGAAAAACATTTATTAGGAAAACCTGTCCATTCCTTTCCTCAGTCCAAGAACAGGAACCCAAACTTCTATCAAAACCATACCATGCCTCAACCCCACCCACCAGCTCCTCTCTCTAGTCTCCTCATATCCCTGACCCCACAGTTTGTTCCTCAATGCTTCTGACTGCTCAAGTGTGTCACATTCCCCTCAACATGCTCCCTCCCCATGTGCCTCCTCAGCTTGTGCTCCCTTCTAAACAGGGCCTGCAGCCTTGCTGTCCCAAGGGGCCAAGACTATCCAACTTCTCACTCTTTCTTGTCAGACAGGCCCTTTTCTTCCTCCACATTTTAACTCTGCAAAAATTCTTCCTTTCACAATGGGGAGAAGCATCTCAATCAGCCACCACCTGTCTCAGCCACTCCATTCCCAAGCCCTATTCTCTTTACTCAACTCTTACCACCTTCCAATAGGCTTAAGTTCTGTGCCCTGCCTGTTGAAATTAACCACGTCCCTCTTTCACGGTGCCTGGGTGCGGGGTGGAAATTACTTGTTCCGCTGTCCATTGAGGGGTTACAGAAGACTCCAGGCACTCACTGAAGACCCCTACCCAGCCCTGTCCTGTATGCCCAATACAAACAGAACGCATGCTTTACACTACTCTAGAATGCCCTCCAAAAAAATTCTTTTCAAACACTTAAGCTGACAAACCAAGGGTATATTTTGTACAGGCAGAGAAAGTATCTGGCAGACCATCAGATTTCAAGTTTTTGCTCGATCTTTCTCTTACAAAGTGGAAAATATAGTATTTTTTAATCAAACAGATCAGCAGATGATAGAAAAATCTTGCTCCCCACTTGAATATGCATTTTGCATAGGAAAAAAAAAGTACATTTGACTGCACTGTTTCTCAGCACCACACATTTAAAGAAAAACACTGGTCAATGTTTAAGCAAACCAACTGGCAACAAATCAGGGTAATGTCAAATATCCATCATAATGGCAAGCATTTTACGTAACTATAAGAAGATGGTATCCAACTTTACTTCAGATAATATAACCTTCATGTACAGGACTCTTTCTTCAGCACCATTTATTGACTGATTAGCTTTCTTTTACCTTAATGTATAATACCATTTACCAATTCAGAATATAATTCAAAATATTGAGTTTCACATACCTGCCTCCCATAGTTTTCAATGGCATCCTTGATGACCTCTTTTTCAACTGATGATGACACATGAAAGGTAGATTCTGAGCACTCACCTACAGTGAATAAATCACATTTTTATAACCAACTACAAGTTATTTATAGCTACAGTGCATCCTGAATCATCATATTTATCAGAAAAATCTTAACACAAACTAACACTTTCCCTTAAATACATGATTTATGACTTAGAAAGAATATTATCATAACACAGATTTAAGACATCTGCATGAACTCCTTTTTTCCAGGGCACTTTGCTTTTTCACGTATAAGGGAAATTTGCTGAAAATCACTATAAATGGTCACAAATACACCTTTAAGAAACAGGAATGGTTTATGTATATATAGATATAAATTTATATATATATGGCACATTCTATGCCATACAGTAACTAGCTACATCCCTCCAGCTATTTTCAACTCCCTATGTTTTGTGCACGGAAATCCATGAACAACAGAATCTCATGCCTGAAGTCTTCAAGGACCCAGGTTTTCCCTGTGCATATAACAAAAACGCCGCTAGACATGGATCTAGACTTTCAGTAAAACTGCTGCCTTATCTCTTGCAGAAGACAGGGATGGTACACTGAATGAGACAGAGGTTTGTGAAATGTTAAGAAACCACCCATGATCAAGAACTTTCACATGAACCATATGAAACTGGACTCCATCCTTTCCTCTTTTAGAATTCCTAAGTAATTTTGGATAGGTCACAAGCTCCTCAGAAGCAGTCACTCAGGCTGGGCTCCCCATTTTGAAGTGCCTACTTTGAAACTCTAGAGACCAGTTCTCAGATGCCACAAATAGTCCCAGCTACAACTTTGAAAAAGTAACTCATTGCATCTTCCACACACAGAGTGACACTAACCACTTTGAACTATTAAGTCTTCAGAAAGAAACAAATCCCAGACGATACCAAGTTAGGCAGGACTGTCAATCTGCTTGAGGGTAGGAAGTCATTTTGCAGAGGGATCTGGATAGGCTGGATCAATTAGCCCAGTCCAATTGCATGACATTCAACATGGCTAAGTGCCAGGTCCTGCACTTGGGTCATAACAACCTGATGCTCAGCTGCAAAGTTGCCCAGCAGAAGAGGACCTGGTCAACAGCCAGCCAAACGGGAGCCAGCAGTGTACCCAGGTGGCCAAGAAGGCCAATGGCATTCTGGCCTGCATCAGAAGTAGTGTGGCCAGCAGGACCAGGGAAGTGATTATCCCTTTGTACCTGCCACTGGTGAGACTGCACCTCAAATACTGCGTTCAGCTTTGGGTCCCTCACTAGAAGAAGGGTAGTGAGTTGCTCAAATGTGTGGAGAGAAGAGAAGCAAAGCTGGTGAAGGGTCTAGAAAACCAAGACATATAAGGAGCAACTGAAGGAACTTACATTGTTTACTCTGGAAAAGATGAGGCTGAGGGGAGACCTCATTGCTCTCTACAACTTCCTGAAAGGAGATTGCAGCGAGGAGGGTGTTGGTCCCTTTTCTCAGGTGAGAAGTGATAGGATGTGAGGAAATGGTCTCAATTTGCACCAGGGGAGGTTTAGATTGGAAATTAGCATGAAATTCTTCATGGAGAGGATGGTCAAGCTTTGGAATGGGCTGCCCAGGGAAGTTGTGGAGTCTCCATCCCCAGAGGTATTTAAGAAATGTGTGGACATGACACTAACATGTCACAGGACATGGTTTAGTGGTGGACTTGGTATGTCAGGTTGACAGTTGAATTTGATGATCTTGAAAGTCTTTTCCAACCTAGATCGTTCTGATTCTATAAACTCAAGTGTGGCACCTAAACACAGAGGAGAGGTTTTCACCTTAACCACTCTGCATCTCCTTTCCTGCTCCACAATTCTACAGTTTCTATACAATAGCCTTTCTATACACTAAGCTTCACTGCTAAAGAGGGACACAATCTTCTGTTCTTCCTACGAGGAAAGCAAGACAAGTCAAAAACAGGTATCCTACATATATACAAAAGGATCTAGCATTAACAAATCACATAGCCAACCTCACTTCTATCATTTTCTGGTTTAGGCAATTCCTTTTGCAAGCTTTCACTTCTTGAAAGGTATTACATTAACTACATGCCTAGAGTTACACAACTGATGTCTGAATAGGGAACCTAAGCTCCTCAGTCATATAGGTCTCCATATAGGTCTAAGGGGCAATTCTAACCTCAAGTTACACAGTGTGAAGTCACAATCTTCACCTACCCTAGTCATTGGTGAGTGCAGTTTCCTGGATCTCTGTAAATGCATTTTTCTGGGTATTTTAGCACAAGACATTTGCCAATACACAGTAATAATTAGTGGGCTGACAGCACTTATTTCACAGGGTTGTTATGATGAACCCTTGCTGACTATGATGCATTTCATGCAGTCTGGAGACAATCTGGCATATAGGTGTCTTAAAGTTTTGGGTTCTGTTTCAGAGTCCAGACACTTCAAAATTAGGTGCCATAATCAAAAGCAATCCAAACTCCAGTCTTGCCCATCACGACCAACGGTAAAGTTTTCAGCAGCAGCTATTCAAGCTTAAAGTCTCAGCCTTTAGAAAAGATTATAGGATCTTTGGAGCCTATAGGATTTTTTTTTCCCTGTAAGGTTTAAGCAATGTTGGAATTTCTGTATGATGGGCACAGAACCAGGACAGAGGCAGGAAAAGATGAAAGGCAACAATATTTCCCCATATGCAAAATTCCAGAAGTCACTTACAGTGTCAGTAACTCTAAGCCACTGGAAAAATGATTAAAAAATATAACCTCAAAAAGTAAGGACATCACCTGTTAGCTGTTGCAACCAAAATGTCTTAGAAAAGGAATTCATGAGTGGTTTTTGTACTACTGACTGCTGTTAGCATTGTGAAGGAGGGATGACTCCTCATTATCAAGACATTTTCACTTTTAGCAGCACAGGACAAAATTTTAACTAAAACACTGGTAGAATCCCAGTCTAAAGCTTCTCAGGACTCCTGTCATTTGACAAATTCATATCCCTACTCATGTGTATTTCCCTACTCATAAATTATCTTAGAGAATGATTTTTTTTTTTCTTGGAGATTACAGAGCTAAGCAGCTACTCTTCTATATAGAGAAGATGAGACCACCACTACTTCATTTTGACCCAAAAATAAATTCCAAGAAATTATTGCTATGAGTCAGTAACAAAGGAAACAGAATGGGAAATTTCATCTCTCTCATTCCACATTTAGTTATGCAAGATACTGTAAATGTTTACAAGATTTATGAAATAACTGAAGAAGCGTCTCATTCAACCCTTTTAGAGTTAGAAACATTTGTGCCACAGGAATAATGCTTTGCTGAAGCAATATTGATCGCTGAAACCTAAATCCAAACACAACAGTTTGAGAGAAATTTTCACGTGTACTTCTTAATACCTGATCTTCAAGATAACACATGGGTGAAAAACAGAGACATATATGAATAAAAACACACAGAAAAAACAGCTGACATGAAATGAGCTATGAAAAGACTCTTTCCTTTCTCTGTTTGCAATGTTATTATATACTGGTCCATTATGGGGCTACATTTCACATTACTGTATATACAGACAAAACAAAAACTCACAGAATCACAGAATGGCTTGAGTTGGAAGGGTCCTTAAAGGTCATCTAGTTCCAACCCCCCTGCCATGGGCAGGAATGCCACGCACCAGATCAGCTTGCCCAGGGCTGGATCCAGCCTGGCCCTGAACACCTCCAGGGATGGGGCATCCACAGCTTCCCTGGACAACCTGTTCCAGTGCCTCATCACCCTCACAGTAAAGAACTTCCTCCTAACATCTAATCTAAATCTCCCCTCTTTTAATTTAAAAACTGTTACCCCGTGCCCTATCACTATCTGCCTGTGTAAAGAGTCCCTCTCGATCTTTCTTATAAGCCCCTTTCAAGTACTGAAAGGCTGCAATGAGGTCTCCCCAGAGCCTGCTCTTCTCCAGGTTGAACATCCCCAGCTCTCCCAGCTTTTCCTCATAGGAGAGGTGCTCCAGCCCTCTGATCATCTTCATGGCCCTCCTCTGGACTGCTCCAACAGGTCCACATCCTTCTTGTGCTGAGGGCCCTAGACCTGGATGCAGGACTCCAAGCGGGGCCTCATGAGGGCAGAATAGAGGGGGACAATCACCTCCCTTGACCTGCTGGCCACGCCTCTGTTGATGCAGCCCAGGATACAGTTGGCCTTCTGGGCTGCAAGCATGCACTGCTGGCTCATGTCAAGCTTCTCGTCCACCAGAACCCCCAAGTCTTTCTCTGCGCGGCTGCTCTCAATGAGTTCTTCTCCCAGTCTGTACTCATGTCTGGGATTGCCCTGACCCAGGTGCAGCACCTGGCACTTGGACTTGTTGAATCTCATTAGGTTCACGTGGGCCCACTTCTCAAGCCTGTCCAAGGTACCTTTGGATAGCATCCCTCCCTTCAGGTGTATCAACTGCACCACTCAGCTTGGTGTCATCTGCAAACTTGCTGAGGGTGCACTCAATCCCACTGAGTATGTCATTGATAAAGATAGTAAACAGTACCAGTCCCAAGACAGACCCCTGAGGGACACCACTCGTCACTGGTCTCCACATGGACATAGTTGCAGTCAATGGCTCTATCTGGATGTGGCCATCCAGCCAATTTCTTATCCACCAAATAGTCCACCCTTGAAATCCATCTCTCTCCAATCTGGAGATCAGGATGTCATGTGGGACTATGTCAAAAGCCTTACAGAAGTCCAGGTAGATGACATCAATTGGTCTTCCCCTGTCAACTGATGCAGTCACACCATCACAGAATGCCACCAGGTTGGTCAGGCATGATTTACCCTTGGTGAAGCTGCTCATGTTCTAACTAAACTTTTAGCCTGTTAAGAATGCACCCCAGGATCCTGGGGGAACTGGCAAATGAAGTTTGTAAGTCACTGTTCACCATATTTGAAAAGCTGTGGCAGTCAGGTGAACTCCCCAGTGACTGGAAAAAAGGAAAAGTCACACTCATTTTTGAAAAAAGTAAAAAAGAAGGATCCTGGGAACTACCAACCAGTCTTCTACGATGGAGTGACTGCAGTGGTAGATAAAGGAAAAGCAACTGATGTCATCCACCTTGAGTTCTGTAAGGCCTTTGACGTGGTCCCAAACAATATTCTTGTCTCTAAAGTGGAGAGAAATAGATTTGATGGATGGACTATTCAGTGGATAAGGACTTGGCTGAACAGTTGCATCCAAAGAGTTGCAGTCAATGGCTCAATGCTCAGTTGGAGACCAGTGATGAGTGGTGTCCCTCAAGGGTCTGTACTGGGACCAGTACTGTTTAATACCCTAGATGGTGTCATTAACAGTGGGATCAAGCGTGCCCTCAACAAGTTTGCGGATGACACCAAGCTGAGTGGTGCAGTTGACACATTAGTGGTAAGAGATGCCATCCAGAGGGACCTTGACAAGCTTGAGAAGTGGGCCCGTGTGATCCTCATGAAGTTCAACAAGGCCAAGTGCAAGGTGCTGCACCTGGGTTGGGCAATCATCAGTATCAGTACAGACTAGGTGATGAATGGATNTGGGGCCAGCAGGTCAAGGGAGGTGATTCTTCCCCTCTTGTGAGACCCAGCCTGGAGTACTCCGTTCAGCTCTGGGGCCCCCCAGCACAAGAACAAGACATTGACCTGTTAGGAGTGGGTCCAGAGGAGGGCAAAAAAATGATTAGAGGACTGGAACACCCTTCCTATAAAGAACGGCTGAGAGTTGCAGTTGTTCAGCATGGAGAAGAGAAGGCTTCAGGGAGACCTTAGACCTTATTGCAGCCTTTCAATACTTAAAGGGGGCTTGTAAAAAAGATGGAGAACGGCTTTTTACATGGGCAGACAGTGATAGGGCAAGGGGTAACAGTTTTAAACTAAAAGAGAGGAGATTTAGATTAGATGTTAAGAGGAAATCCTTCACTCAGAGAGTGGTTAGGCACTGGAACAGGTTGCCCAGAGAACCTGTGGATGCCCCCACCTGGAACTGCTCCAAGCTAGGGCTTTGGGCAACCTGACCTAGTGGAAGATGTCCCTGCCCACAGTAGAGGAGTTGGAACTAGACGATCTTTAAAGTTCCCTTCCAACTCAAACCATTCTATAATTCTAAGATTCTAACTACCCTTTATGCACCTTACAGAAAAAAAAAAAACTGTTACTGCAAAAGAGGATCTCCTTTTCCTTACCCATTGTGAACACACATACACACGCACACATATGCATGTATATACATATATATTCTTCCTGGAGGTAAGTTTAACCTCTACTGTTGTCAAAAGAAACAGTACTTTTTTTTTTCCTAAAATAAGGATGGCCAAACACCTTGGAACTATTTGCTTTCCATACTTAAAATTTGCAATAATTTTCTGAACTCTTTCTAATCATCTACTTCACTTACTTGCCTATGTATGTTTTCACCTTTCTCTGGTTTGTATCTTCAACGGCTGTAGAACCTCTAAGACCTGAACAGGGAATTGTTTCGCATCTCACTAACAGATACGCAAATCCATACACGTTAGAATGAAGAAACTAAAAAGTCATTAAGGTCATATATCCTCTCTCCAATATATACTGCACTAACTAGTTGCTTCACTTTTAGCCTTGTTTCCTAGAGAAACAGAATTCCTGACAACTTGCTGTCACCCATTTCCTCTCACCTAATCTCTCTTTCCCACTTCCTTCCCCTAACTCTGAACCCGCTGGTTGGTTTCAACCAAACATGAGGGGAAGGCTTCAGAGGAACATATCTGATATATGTTTCAAAACAGCTGCCAGATATGTAGAGAAAAGCCAGACAAGTAATCACTCATGCTAAGCGCAGCTAGAGCAAGAGCCTAACAATCGCCTTTTCTGTCCCACCTGCAGCTCCTGGACAGCTTAGTTTGCAGATCCTTAATCTGGAACCAGACACAGCACATGCTCCCTATTGCTCCTCTGGAGACTGGTAAACTCAGAACTAGGAATATCAGGGAAGGCTCTTCTGAGAAATGGGAGGAAAGCAAACCTGAGGATTGCCTGACAAGGGTTGATGACAACAGGTACGCTTACATTGTGGAAGGCTATTTACAGCGTTGAATGGCAGACTAAAGGAGGGAGCACACACGGATTGAGGCATATTTCTGTAGATCATCTGCTTGCATAACACCTTGCTAGAAAATTTAATATTAAGAAAGAATTTACAAGTACAACGTGTTTGCCTGTAAAAGAACCAACAAAAAGACTGTTATGAATACCTTCAATATCCTCTGCATCTCCTAAACTAAATTCCTCCAATAGATCTGCAAAACATAAATCAGTTACTTAATTAAATATGCCTATCCAGAAGGATTATGAAGGTAAACCCACAATAACATGAAGTCATCATTACCTGATTTGTGCCTTCCTCTTTTAGAGGATTTTTCTTCCATTTCTAAAACTGATGCGGAAATCTTCAGCTATGAAGACACAATCCAATGAACATGATACAAATTCAAAGTAACTACATATTCTTTAATGAACAGGACAAGTAGTCTGAAATGAAGAACTATTTACCTGCAAATTGCTGGGTTTCTCTAAAAAGCCTGGAGGTGAAAAATGGAAGTGTTATTTAACTGAAGGTATCTTTTACTCCACGCAACATCAGTAGTTTCTACAACTGTTACTTGCAAGCATTATTTCATGGAGAGTACTATACCTAACATTCGGTTACCTTATCTTACAGCATTTGTATTCGTATACAAGAAACGCATAATGCATGCTTCCCATTATGCACCTTGGATTTAAAAAAAAAGTAAATAAAAAATTTTTAAAAAATCACAGAACTAGAACAAATCACGTGAAACAATAAGGTCATGCTTGTTAACAGAAGATCAAAATATGTTGTCCTTTTGGGGAGCTGAATTCTGCTTTCTAAAAGGACTATTTCAAAAGCCAAAGTTGGCCTGCAGTAATGAATGACCATAAAACAGTCCAACAGTACTATAACTGTGATTATCCTACAAGTGTTTAATGTTAAGGAGTATTTTCCTTCTCATTGATAGCACCGGGAGATCAGGGGTACAGACGCAGAAACCTCATACATGTGTCATTCAATGAGGTAAAAGCAAGCTGGTTCTCAGCAGATCATTCTGGTTTAGTTTGCAAGGAAACAAATGAAACAAATATTGTTTGGTTGTGCATTTATATAAGCGCATTTATAGCATTGTTCCAGATACCATTTTTAAAAATTTTTGTCCAACTTTAAATTATGTCCAAACTCATACAATCCACTGGCCATGTGTTTCTTAAATCTTCTGCTTTAGTCATCTTACAGTTTCTGAGTCCTCACGAAATAACTATATGAAATGTTACTAAGAATGGCTCCCCAGAAGAATTTTCACATTAAAAAAATTAAAAAACAAACAGTATTTGATTTCAGTAAACTTGGTGGTCTAGTAATATGGGAATACCTTAGAAAGATTACCATAATCACCTCTTAACCCCTTTTCATATTGATTTCAAATTTAACTTAGCAGAATCATACAAAGCACACTTATGACAACTAATCAAGCTGATTTAAAGCTCCCAGGAGCTTGTAAAGTTCTGCTTCCGGCCTACTAAATTAAAATTGGATTAGCCTGTTCAGCTAATTTATTGTACCCTCATTACAAGCTGGATCGACAAATCATTTTTTAAAAGGAGAAAATCCTCAGAAAATAATTTTACCCCAATAGCAAAACTTCCCTGCTCTCCTATGCTCAACATGGTCAAAAGGTAAATGTCACAAGCTACAGGCAGAAACCCTTAGCAACAAAACCTGAACTTTTCATCACATTTTAACTCCTAGACAAAGCACAACAGAAACCTATCAAAAATTAAGCTAGAAAAAAAAAATGCTTGGCCAGATGATATCCTTCTTCTGCTGCTGCTATTATCCAAGAATGTCTAAACATTCAGACAGATCAGTCCTAAACCACATACACTTTTACCATTGTAAGCAACAACCTGAAACCAAAAAATACATACATGCCCAAAGAACACACATAACGCACACAAGAACTGCCTTTACTAACCAAACAGGCCAGCAAGTGCTGTGTTAACTGCTATTAACAAGAACCAAGCACTTCTTCAGTGCTATGGCACACATCCACAGCATAACAGCACTCCTAAGGAAGACATTGGTAAAAATTCACTTCAGTCTATAAATGCTTATGGACAAACACAATCCACCAGAAAGTTACCATTGCTGTGCTCCCCTGAAACACTCTGCAAGCACGCTCCATGTTCATCTGTGGCAGGGAGCAACACACCAGGCGATACTTTTCTCAGACTTTCAGAATCCGTCTGTATAATCTAAAACACACGCATGAGAATTGGTACAAACTCCTTTTTTTGATTGATTTTCATGAAAAAAGCTGCCACTCAGCCAACATGTGTGACATGATATCATGTGTATCAAAGGTTTTTGTATCCTTAATAAAAGCCTTGTAAAGGACACATCAATACACAGCACATTGGAAAAATCACAGTAGTTGCATGTACTTTCAGATCTTTGGCAAATAAACTCATAACTCATCTAAACTATCCTGTTATGTTGATAAACTTTGACAGACAGGACAGCCACAAAAGAGAATTAACATGGGAAATCAAGAAAGGGATTGTGAACAAGTAACTGCAGTTCTGTGGTGATCCAACATTTGTACCAAACTTGTGCCTGACATTCAAATTTGAGCTTATGTTCTCAGGGCATGTATCCTGCAGTGGTGAGTGAATGCATCGCTATGCTGCAAAAACAAAGCAAGGGGGATTTGGGTTGAAAAAAGACTAATAACGCAAAGCTAACAGAGATTAAGGCTATCTTAAAAATGTTAGTCATAGAATTTTTAAGTAGCAGTAAACCTCACTGTCTCAATACTGTACTAGACATCAAACTCAAAGGCCAGCTGCTAGGAGGCACATGTCATTAGCTTGACCTAACTTCATCCCAACCCTAACCGAACAAAGCCTAGAGCACAAGCATTTCAAGGATCCCTAGTTATAGGCATACAGCAGAAGCAACAAGAGGTAAACAAGCCTCATCAATGGCAGGGTCCAATTCAAAAGCAAGCTCTCAAGTGGTTCTGGATCTGACTTTCCCTCCTCTGGGACCCCACTACATCTTTCACAGAAAGTACCTCAGAATCCCACGGAGATTCAGCATCTTCCTCTTGCTCTGCTCCTATTGCTGGCAGGGCACCTACAAAGGAGGGACGAAGAGAGACACTGTGAGCATTTATTGCACTCTGCTCTTCCCCATCAGTCAAACCCTGCATCTGAAAGATGAGTAACAGTTCTACTAGAGAGGACAAACTGAGAAATGAGTTATATTCAAGGGAATCTTCACACTCAGCCACATCACAGTATTCTTTTTACTCCTCTTATCTCCTTTCCAGCAGAAGATGCTTAAGCATGACAGCTGACATGGCTACAAACCATGCCTCACACACATTTGGGTAATGTTCAGGAAGAAACTCGGGTATGCTGCAGTCTCAGCATATGCAGAGCTTGGGTCATCTTCTCTCTAGCCCACAGCTCCAGAGTTTGGCATTTACAGTCACCTTCCATTGTACAGGACACACCACAGAAGGATGATAAAAATATCCTTACACTAACACGAAACTGCCAGACAATGCTCCTTCCTTAGCGCTACTAAGCAAGGTCTCCCTTGACCAAGATCCGTTACCCTGCACCTTCCCAATAGCTAGACACTTAAGGACCATCATTTAAAAACGGAGTAGAAGTTCACAGCTCCAATGCTCACAACAAACAAGCAAAAGCAGTTTCTATCTTAGCGGTTAACGTTCAAATCTCTTTTCTACCAGCTGAGCATAAGGCTCAGTCTCACCAGGCTCCTGACCATGAGACCACCTTCATTTCTCTGTTTTAAGCTACTCCATTACATATAACAAATTCAGGATTCACTCGTACAGAGACATGCACAAAAAAAAGCAGGAAATAGCCAAAAAAGCAGTAAGAGTGCCCACTTTGGAAGAACGCAACTGCTGGTTCCAGCCTGGGCTCTGACTATTTATGCTTTGCCAAACCATGCATAGGGTAAAACATACAAAGACAGAAGAGCACGTACAGGCACAACACCTTGAGTGCATCAGCTTCTGCCAGATCCTCCGTGTAGCATCTGATCAGCAGCTACACATGTTCTGGAAACATCTACTGCCTCACACTACGCTCTGGAGACAGACAATAAAAACAGTGTCTTCTCCTCCTGCTCCAAGACCCTGAACCGAGTACCAAAGTACTCAACTCTGTCCGAGCTGATAATGCTCTCAGGCACACAAAGGAGTAGCACTGGAGAGACCTTCTACGTTTTGAAACCGAACAAGGTGAAGCACTGGAACAGAACTGTCTTCTCACAGCTTGACTCACAAGTCTTTCCCAGGCTTCAGCAAACAGCAATTGCAGCTTTTCAATCCAATAGTACAGGCCAGAAAGGAAAATACTACTGTCACACCCAAGACACACCAGTCCCTCTCTATCTACTTGTCCTGTTCAGAACACTTCAGGGAGAACACAGTAACAAAGGCAACAACACCACTTGCTTCCTACAGAATCATTTGGAATCTAACACCACAATTTGTGTTCTCTAAGAATGAATGAAAAGGAACAAAAGCTGCTGTCCTTCATTGCCACTGTCCACTGGGATTCACAGGCAATGGGAGAATTTACCATCTCTGAAAGTCAATCACCATTTTAGTTCATTTATGGCACGTTAATACTTACAGAGAAACAATTGGGATCAATATTTAAGTAACTCACTTCTCTCAGCAGTGTCTTCTGAAGCATTATGGACTCGATGGCCACTATGACAAACAGAATTTTTCACACCCTCAACAGCTGTGTCCACACTTCCACCACTGTCGTCCTTCTCCTGTTCCTCTTCCCATTTAACCGACTCTTCCTAAAAGAGATTGACCAAAACAGCTGGAAAGAACAGAAACAAGTATCTTCTTCACCATCCATTGACAACTCGGAAAATGCTTTTCTTGTGTAAGACACGAGTAAAGCAAATCTCAAAATTTCCCAAGGCCTTCAGGTTTTCAATTGAAATCTACATGATCAAACAGCAATGCCTTATGCTGTAAACTTCATCCCTGGTTCTGCAAAGCCCCTGAGAAGCAGTTCCTCATGTCAGTCTAACTCCAGCTTCATTTAAGTTATATTATTCAGGAACACATTGCTTCTTTCCCCCTAGTTTGCTCCACAGAAAATCACTAGCTTCCTGCTCTCAGTTTCACTCAAACTTCTTTTTGTTTTCTTGGTTCCAGTCATCTTGGCATGAATTTTACTTAATGGTAGTAACACTTCATAGATAATAGCCATTCTCTCAGTTATATATCTGAGAGAAATTTCACCAATTCCAGAAAAATGAAGTTTCCTGCCTTTCTCCTTCAAAACCATTGTAATCACATAAAAATATTGAAAACACTGCCTGACATTATTCTTATACCTAAGAAATTGCTTGGCTAAATACGACTTTTTTTAGTGTTGAAAGATGATGACTGAAACACAGATATATGCGATAAGTATCAACAGGAATACAGTTTCCTGTCTGTTTCTTAGCTGTACTACCCTTAAAAATATACTTGTGATTGAATCATCCCTGTGTACTTACCTTTGTGCTTGAGGAAAACGTTGCTCTTAAATTTTCTTCGCATCTACCTAAGCACAGGTTTTCACTTTCTTGTTTCAGTGTTTCACAGACTTTATTATCTACTTCTTCATACTGCTCTTCTTCAGCATCTTCATCATCCACATATTCAAGAATGACAGATTTTGGTCTTTGACTTTCAAGCCTTGGGTTTTCTGCTGCTGACCAAGAACCATTGCTACTTTTGAAGCCATCACCGAAACTTGAATTTTTCTCCTTAAGACCACAACTGTCTGAAGGAGGCTGAGGTATCTCTTTTTTCCAGTCTGTCATTTCCGAGTCTGCAAAACAGGAGTCAGCATTTCTGTGAAACTTCTCCTGAATCATACTTTTCTTGTTCCAGCTTTCTTGTCTACCTTGCAAATTATTTAGATTTTGAAAGACAGCTTGTTTTGGTACTGACTCATATGATACTTCATTATTTGTTACCTTCGGAGATACGGCTGTTATGTTTTCTTGCAACCTTTCAAAACACCCAGCTATAAAAGACACAGGAGTATCAATAGATTCCTCCATCTTTTCATCAAGTTCTTTGCATATTTTCTGATCATCACCATAGACATTTCCAGTTCCACACCCAGATTCCCCTTCATACCTAGCATTTCTAAAACTCCCCAGTTCCTGATTAATTTCTCCCTTAGGTTCTATTTTACCCCCCTGCGCCTCCTCCAGTATGTCATTAGACTGAGTTTCTTCATCTTCCAGATCTTCCTCCTCCTTTTCATCTTGAGTAAGATCTTCCTCCTCTTCATCTTCATACTCTTCATCATCATCTCCATTGTCATTTTCATCTTCTTCCTCCTCTTCTTCCTCCTCCTCCAATTCTTCTTCCTCCAAATTGCTTGCATCTGAGACATCTTGATTCAACAATTCACCACACTCTCCTTTGTTCAGGTTTGCATCTGATGGGGTTCTTTGTTTGAGGTTTTTCTTCTGTGACTTAGGACTTTCAATTCTAGAACCATCATCTTAAAGCATGAGAAAGGGAAAAAGGCATGTGAACCAAATGAGTTACATAAATACCAACAGGCATGTTACCTGCTTAAAGCACAGGAGAGGAATCATTTGGGAATGTCTGGAAAAGGAGCGAGGTAAGGTATGGACAAGATGGGGGAAGGACTGGATCAAGGACAAAGACTTAGGAGGAGACTCAATATCTTCATTTTCATGATCCGACTTATTTTGCTCTGAAATGACTATGTGCTCTGTTCTCATAATGCTACTTTTCTCATTTACTATAGCCAAAGGGGAAAAAAACAAAATTACTTAGCAAGTTTACTTTTGTATGTCATTATATCATGTAGTCTTTTCCAAATAGCTTACTATTTTTCTTGAACTGCTGCGAAGCATTCATTAACAGTGTCAAGTTTGGCTTCTGTGGCTTCTGTAAACAAAAAATATATTTTAAAAGAATTATTTGATCTATTTTTCGTTTGCTTGTTTTTAAAAACAAACAAATCCTTTACTTACATAAAATCTTGAACAGTAAATACAACCAGGCTGTCCTTTTGACAGTTCTCAGGTGCTTGCTACATCCTATAGTTCTAATTACACAAACACTCACATATGCAAATCAGTGACTATTTTACCTCAAAACACTGCTCAGGTACCCTTCATCAAATTGTTTCCAAAACTATGCCTACATGCATAACAATTCTAAAAATCTGTTTTTGAATTAACGTTTGTAATACATAAGTAAAATTCAACTCCATTTAGGACTGCTGTGTCAGGATGCTTGCTTATAAACGTGCACAACTCAAGTAACTGCTAAAGTTCCTTAGACTTAATGCATCAATTAGTCACTGCAAGTCCACTTATCAAAAGATCCTTAAGTTTCAAAATCATGCTAGAAAAACGCATCACTTCCCTTTAAATCAATGCAAGAAAATGAAATAATGTTTGAACTCCACATGCCTGCATCTCCAGCATCACAGAGTAGGCTGAACCACCACACTGAGGTTCCTCATCACTACAGAATCCCAGTGCAACAGACCAGATGCACTGGAGAAATTGATAATCCTTCAGAACATTAGTAAAATAGTACGAGAGAGCACATGTGGCTGATAAAAAGAGTACCACCCAGGAATTCAAAAAATGAAGAAAAACATGCACTATGAGATTATACACAAGCATGGAATGTCATCCCATAGAAGAAGGGAAAAAAGAAAAAAACTAAAAAAGATCAATTTGAGCAACTCATCCATTGAGCACTTGAGGAACCCTCAGGAGGAGGAAAGGAGAACCAGGTGATGAACAATTTCAGTAGATTTGATAAATAAATGCCCTTTTTCATTACCAGTTAGAATTCTATCACACAACTTAGGGGAAACAACAGCAAAGTTTGAAGGAGAACAGAACAGGTTATATAGTAACTTATAAACATTTAGGGTCTGCAAATCTGACTCAAATGAACCAGAAGAACTAAAACAATGTGGTCGTTTATCTTGTCACCTACTGTTCTTTTGCCCCAAACCACAAGTCTACAGCATGCTCTACCACAGCTACAACTTTTTTTTTGTTTAAAAAACAAACAAAGAAAAAAAAACCTCACAGCAGGAGAAAGGCTGGCAGACCACAGACTGCTTTTAAGGAGAAAACAGTATTGGCTGGAACAGCAGTTTCTTTCAATCCTAAAGAAAATTGTCCTCAAGTCACTTATTTTACAGGACAATTCTCCTGTAAAGGCACCATACCTTGGGAGTAAAATCGAGTTCTTCTTCCTCAGAAGTATGCCAACTGTCATCACTCCCCTCTTTCTCAGAGCTTCTTAAAAAGCAAAGCAAAATAAGTACTGGCTCTCTCAAATCATTCCTCAGGTGTTAGGTATTTTTTAGAAGTCTCACCTTATTGAGTCTCCTTGGGAAAAGTCATCTATTGCTGTTCAAATATTAATTGACACGTTGAAATTAGATTTGGCATGCTAAAAATTAATCAATACAAACAAACATTTAACATGGACAACACTACAGGTCATAATAGAATGAAACTTGGGGTGGCCAATTCAACACAAGACAGCATGAATGAAAGCATTTCCAAAGCAACTGCTTTTCAAATCATACTGAATTTAAAACACAAAATAATAATAATAAAAAAAACAGTGATATCTTTTGGGCTCTTACACCTACAAGATTGAGAAATATTTCTAAAATAAAGAACAGCATAGCATGAACATGCTATGCTAGTAAACTGTTAACAAATGGTGGTGGTTTACAAAAAAACATAATCAAGACCTAAAGCTTATCCCTAGGTAGAAGAATCACCAGCAGTTCTGTACAATGCACCAAAAAAAAGTGTATACAACAGACAAAAGGAGCGTTACTGGGACATGCTATACTACACTCCACGCTTTTGTTGGTGCAATGAAGGTAACTCGCACCTAGGATCACAGGGTAAGTCAGGTCAAAAGGGACAGCAGGAAGTCTCTTAGCCAACTACCTCCTCAAAGCCAGCTCAGATATGAAGTCAGGCAGAGTTGCTCAGGGCTTTATCCAGTCTGGTCTTGAACACCTCCAAGGAAGGAAACTTAACAACCTCCCTGTTTTACTGTCCTTATCATGGTGATGCTTCTCACATCCAGTTAGAAACCTTCCTGTTTCCATTTACACCTCTTGTATCTCCACCTCCTGTCATGTACCACTGGGAAGCACCTGGCTTTGTCTTCTCATATGTATCAGAAGCTGCTGGTAGATCCCTTTTGAAGCTGCCTCTTCTTCAGGCTGAAGAAGCCCTGTTTTCTCAGCCCCTCCTCACAGGGCAAGTATTCCTGGCCCTGATGAATCTGATGGCTCCCTCCTGAAAGATCAACCTCTCCTGTACCAAGGACTCAAAATTATAACCAGGCATCAAGACACAGTCCAATGAGTGCTAAGTAAGGGCAGACAATCACTTTTCTCGGTCTCCTGGCTGTGCTGCTCTTAACACAGCCCAAGACACTGCTGACCTTCTCAGCTGCCAGGGCACCCTGCTGGTTCATGCTCAGCTTGCTCTCTGCCAAGACTCTCTGGGCCTTCTCAGCTGAGCTGCTGCCCCGCCAGGCAGTCCCTTCATGTTTTGTAGCCAGGGGCTGTTACTTCCCAGGTGCACAACTTGGAATTTGCCCTTGCTGAATTTCTTAAGATGCCTCTCAGTCCATTTCCCCAGCTTGTCAACGTCCCTCTAAATGGCAGCTCTGTGCTGAAGCATATCCATTGATTCCCCCCAATTTCAGATCATTTGCAAACTTGATAAGAGTACACTGTAGCACATCCTTCAGGTCACTGATGTACTAATAAATCTGCGCTCTAGGAATACAGTTGAGAAGTGCTACAACCTCTCAACTATGAGCAACTCAGACAAAATAAAAGGACTTTTCAATTCCCAAAACAGCAGGAAAAAACAAACGCATATAACCTCCACATAGAAGCTATGTCAGTGTTCCTGACGTTCTTTAACAAAAGAAAATTTAAAAAAAAACACCAAAAAACAGGACATTGGTGACCTTCCATAAAGTCATATAATGACAAAAAACACAAAGTCTTGAACAAAATCACTGGGGGAGGGACGGGGGGAACGACACACCACAAAACAAACAAACAACAAACCAAACCCAACAACCAAGACATATCACACCTGAAGACATCTCCTCTACTATCAGTAATCCATAAATGAGCATGAAAATTCTGTCTTTCCTAAAAACTGGGTTTATGTGAGAACATCTCCTGTTCCGAACAGAGCTTTTTGACAATGCAACACCGTGTACACATCCCGTGGAATCTCATGTAGAGAAAACCTAGAGGATGAAACTTCTAATTTGAGGACAAGCTAAATACTTCTAATGCCAACAGTCTCTGACTTATAATGTTTCCTACTACAGACACAGAACATTTTAATATACTAACAGAACACTGCAGTATGTAAACCTAAATGACTAACTCATTACCAGGAGTCCAATCTACCTGCTAACCTTCCAAGCTGCAAAGACACCTGTCTCATAGAAATAGATAGGGTGGAACAGTTACAAACTCTGAACAGGTGACTTCAGCTATATTTTCAATCAGTACTGATACAGTTAGCTTAACGAGCTGCTTCGATTATCTGAACTTTTGCTTTCGATGTATAATAAATATAATCAATTATCAAAACCAGGTCACATCGTCCTTTAGAAGGCAAAAGAGGAAGTTCATGAGATAGCTTTCAGTCGGACCAAACCAAGGCCTTGATGCCCTGACACAGAAACGGGATCTAGCAAAGCAGTCTCTAGGGATTGCTTGTTTCCACTTTAACTGAAGTCCATTTCCATTTTAGAGCAACAGGAGAACAGATGGGAAAAAAAAAGTATACTATCACTAGTGACAAAAGCAAACATTGAATTCAGTAAAAAAGGACTCATGCAAAAACATGCAAACAAACACCCCAAATCCACTCGTAAATCTAACTTATAGATCTCAAACCATCAAAATGTGGATCTCCAAGATAATGATGATGTATAAATATTTGTGTATCATAAAAAATGTTTCATATTTAAAATGCTACTGTACAGAATACCTTTCCTTGATTCTCCTGTTCTTGATGTCTGGTTAGGAGACTGTTGCATTCCTATATCCATTTAGGAAAAGGCATGGAAAGGACAGACGAAACAATGACATCAGAATAAATCTGAAATCCCAGAAATTTAGAAAACATGAAAAGCACATAGACAAAGCTACAGCAGTGGGAGAATGCACTGTGACTATGAGCATGCATTTGCGTGCATATATATGCCTGTACTTCAAAACAGAAGTTTTGGAATATAAGTCGCTATCCACTTGCTCTACCCATCCCACCTAATAAATAAATTTTATATTTTAAGTGACTGAACGGTGTGATTCTGTTCCTGCAGCTACCCTACACCAAATTCTTTCATGACAAAGCCGTAACTTTTGTTCTGGAGCAGAAGGGCATCCTACTTATATTGATTTCATCACAAATACATGCAATGATGTGGCAAAATGACTACTATCAAAACCATACACTTAAAACAGTTAAGAAAGAACCTCAGTTAGCTTCTCATCCCTTCTGCTTTTCTCTGTTTCCTTAAGAGGGGATATAGGACAACTTCTCCTGACCTCAGGAGATGTAAATCACACTGGAATGCTCATTTATTTTTCATGAGCTTTTCGCTGCAGAAACAATTTCTCTAACGACTCAGGGAAACACTGAAGGATCAACACAGTAATATGTGCTAAAAAAGCTGTCACTGCAGACATACTAGAAATATAAATTGCACAATTATTATTTTTCCCCCAAAGAAATTCCAACTTAAGATTTAAGAAGTCTGTCATTCAATATGCTAGTGCTGGAAGGCACTAATTTGGTGGTTTTTGCAAACCCGTCTGCAATTAATAAAAAGGTTCATGTTCTGACATTCAAATAAGCATAAGCAAACTTCTTAAAAATTCAGACTCGTTCAACATTCTAATTAGAAGAGAAGATTGTGACAAAAGTACAAAAGCAGCAAAAAGAAGAAAGTCAAAATTCAAAATCCCAGAAAAATGACAGAGAAGAGCAAAAGCAAAAGAGAATTCCCCAGCGGGTGTTTCTCTGGTCTCTCTCTCAAGACCATCCCAGCTTCTCCTGTAATGGAGGCTTCAAAGCCTGTTACTGTAGCATACCAAAACGATGCAGGAACTGTGCAGAATTAATTCCAATAATGTTCCCGATACGCTAATCTCTCTGTGCCCTCCCACCTCCCCACTGGTGTTGTCTTTTAAGAGAGTGAGCACAGAGAGAAAAGGACCAAGATACTACTCAGAAGAAAAACCCTACTGGAAATAGACTTGAGAACAGCTCATGCTCCTTCTCCGGGTCCTTAACACACATAACATTCTCTTCCTACTCACTATAAGTCTTCAAAAGAAAATAAAAAATGAAAAGTTCCTACAATATATGGGACTTATATTAGTAGTAGTATAATTTTCAAGGAACAGTACAAATTATTTGGTCAAAGAACACATATTTCCCTGTGTTTATGTCAGGTTTGGAATCACGCAACACTATTACTCTTCAAGACACGTGTTCTAAAATAATCCAGAAGATTATTTTAAATAATCCACAGAAGGTAGTAACAGTGCTTATTTTTTGGGTGAAAACAATATTTTGGTGATTAAACTACCTGTATCAGCCCCGCTGAAAAAACAACAAACAAAACTTCAAAAACAGCCTAGGAAGAAACTTTACAAACCTCTGACTAGATCAAAGCAACTGTTCCTAAGTCAAAGGCAAAGCTTGGCTCTAAATTCAATTCTCCTATGTGTGATAAGTCCAGAAGGGAAAAAAAAATATGCTACGCTTTCTTTTGTTCATGTTGCTTGACACGTTATTTAAAAAAAAAAAGTGATGAACTGCCTGCTGCCCATTTGCAGCACTGCCTGCTGCCCATTTGACACGCAATTCTGACAAATAACTCTTCAAGATACAGAACGAATAAAACCTCCTACTGTAGGGCCTGAAATGTAAAGTACAAGACAAACAATTTCACTTACATTAAAATAGTAATTTTCTAAGATTCCTTTAGGGCAATGTGAGCCCATAAGCATTGACTGGATTTTACAAACTCACTGAAGGAGTTTGTTTCCTTTAATTACAAGGCAATTTGTTTTTCCGGATCACAAAGTCATATGGACTTTTTATACTTTTATAATAAAAGTAATGCTTTTCTTGCACTTTGATTTGTTTTATAAAAAATCAAACTATGTCCAAGAAGATACAGTATACACAGCAACACTGTATTGTTGTTGCTAAAGAAATTACTCTTCCAAGACAATTTTTCCTGAATGTCTCCATAGCACCTAAACAAAAGCAATTGTAATTGAAGATGAGAAATAATGTGACTTACTAAAATGAGCTTAGTGCAGGTGAAACTATTAAAACAAAGAAACATACAAATTCAGTGAAAATCAATGAGACCTGCATCTTCTTGCTAATTCATCGGTTGCTTCCCTACTACAGAAAGATGAAACAACTACTCAGGATGAACCTACAGCTTTTGCAATTGGATTTTCACCATCTGAACGAGCACCTATAAGTAAGTGTCCGCCTGAAAAACAACACCTGTCTAGTCTAGTTCCTTCCTTGTCCTCCTTTCTCCCTCCACCGCCAAAAGGAAAACTTGTATACATGGGCAATCCAATAGGCTGAAGGTGACAACCGTATCAGTGGATGTAAAGCACACAAATCACAATCGTCCTCACAGCCTGATAAGATGCACTTCCAACTAGCAACAAACAAGCACACTCATAAAACTTCTTGTGATACTCCATCTGATGCCTCCACTAAAGTCAACATTGAGCACAATAAGCTTTAACAACATAAAACACCTAAAGGAAAGGTCATCGTGATTTTTCTCATTAGCTCCACCACAGTTAAGTATCCTACCTCCTCTGTCCACAGCAGGTGCACCAAACGTAAAGCCAGCAGCTCCTGCCCTGTGAGGAGTCGTAAGTATTGGGATGCCTTGTGTGCCACCTGCAGAAACTTCTCCTGTGTTCTCCCAGTCTGTGTATTCCGCCAGTTGTTTGCTAAGACTATATAAAGAAAGGAAATGCTTGCATACACCACTTAATGGAATAGTAACAGCCACTTACTATCCATCCTAAACATATCCAAAGCCAAATCAATTCATATATTCACTAAGGGTAACACACACTCTACTTATTACATTGTTATTATATGCTCAAATATTCACTACTGTCATGTTCATTCTATAGATGCATATTCACATCTATGAAGTTATTCACTCCTGCTTGGTACATTTTTTCAGTCTAGTTTTTAAGCAGACATAACCACTTTTAAGAATGAACACCCATGGGTACAACACTTACGCATAAGAGGAGTAAAACTGTTTAGTAATTTAACAAAAAAGAGATAACTATATCTCCTCTGAAACAAAAGGTGGGTAGTTCTTGGTCAGTGGAGTGGAAGACAGGAATAACAATGCTGCTGGTCTGGGGAAAGGATTTACATGCTTTTCAGTTTGCCAAGTTAAACCTCTAGATAGCTGTAGGTCACAGACATTTTTAAGAGTTTATACTCAGCGGATATGAGCTTAGTAATACAAACTTGAAATCTAACAGAATTTTGGGTAGAAGTGTTCCTCAACTTCCAAATTAACGCTAGATACAGGAACAATACATATCAGAAAGTGTCAATGAGCACAGCTTCAAGAGAGGTCTCAAGACACTATTAAACCTTGGTGCTGTTATCAAAAAGTTCCAAAACTAACAGTGATAACTGACAACTTAGCAATTCTAACAATAAAGTTAAAAGTTTACCTAGAATATCCATGAATAATAGCATAATCCTCAGCTGTCCATCCATTTGTGTCTTTATGGGAAAGATCAGCACCATAGCGAAGAAGAACTTTTATCAACTTCAGCTCACCACCAGATGCAGCAGTCATAAGTGGGGTTCTGAAGCATCCAAAATATAATAAGAAATATAATTTTACATAGACATTGCATTATTTTAATCCCCATTTGCTCACTCTCAAAAAAAATCCCCATTAGTTTAAAATGAACAGAAGAAAAAGTATTTTTCATTATTTATTAAGAGCAACAACAAAATGTGAGAGGGAGTCAAAAAAAACTTTCAATTTTCAGACAAAGCTTCTACATTGACGATGCCTACATATGAACTATGCCTCAATTTGAAAAAACCTTTCCTGCTGACATAACAGCAAGTTTGTTGCCACGGTGGCCACCACAAACAATGCTTTCTTGCAATCCTCAATGCAGACAACATACAAAGATGCATGACAGCAGCCTAGTGTAGGCCTGCTTTCACCAGTCACACAAGGAACTCCTTCTGTGTGGCTCCTTCTATTTCAACGCTCATTCCCATGCCTCTCATCAATCTGACCTGAAGATGACTAAGGTGATCCACACAGAGTTTTGACCAACCCCTCACCTTTCACACTGATCTCGAGCATGCACATCAGCTCCTTTTTTAAGAAGAAACTCTACCATCTCTTCATGATGTTCAGAGACAGCAAGAATAAGGGGGGTATATCCCTCCTGAAAAGATAGATATATAAGTCATGTTAAAATTCAAAACCAAAAAACCCTTTAACAGAAATATTAATGCAACTTTTTGAAAGAACTTCCCTACCAAATCTCAAAATTTACCTTATTTTGAGCATCAATATGGGCATTATGCTCAAGTAACATCCCTGCTAGAGATGTGTTAGGAGCTACGGCAGCCAGGTGAAGGGCAGTGTTGCCGCTAGCATCTACCAGGTTCGGATCAGCACCATGCTCTAGCAAAATAGCCACACATTTGTCTTGTTGGCATTGTACTGCCTGGAAACAACACACAAAAAAGGAAAAACTTTCAGTCACATTTCATTCTATCAACAAATACCACAACTTCCCAATGCTGGGAAGTGTCTTCCAAGATTAGCTAGCATACACCTAGTCCACACCAATTATAGTTCGCATGTTACTACACAGGTTTATGTAAAGAATCTGGCAAGATACCCATCATTTAATGCATAATTGATAAGCCCCACTTACATGAGCGTAACACTTTCCACATACCTTCATCAGTGGTGATCTGTTATCATTGTCAAAAAGATTTAGCTTACACTTGTTTTCTATTAGATATGTAACGACATCCGCATGTCCATTCGCACAAGCAAGATGCAATGGTGTCCTAAAAATTAAATATATTAAATTAACACTGACAGTTAAAGAAATCGTTTCAGTGTGCGGTACATGGATTGGGCAAATTTCATGTCTCCAAAAACAAAAACAAACACCAAGCTCTTTCCATTGTCAGTAACAGCAGTTGCACACCCAAAGCCTGAAGCTGGCTAGGAAAAACGCTCCACAGCATCTGCTTAGTACGATGACATTTTCTCCGCTGTAGAACTGAATTTGCAAAGAGATTTCTGCGTCCAGGCTCTGGTCACTGCCTCGAACAGAACTGTACACACGGCACAGCAAGGCAGACCAAGACTTGGGAATCTGACTGCTATAGCAAGCAAACCTCTTAAGTTCTGACAGGATCATTCACATACCAGAAGTGTATCAGAGATGTAGGAGATGGGTTTTATAGCACAAATATTAGTGTTTTGCTTTGCTTTGAAAATGCCTGCTTTTTCTCTTTTTGCTAGCATGGTTACTATTGCAACTAACACAGATACACATCTGCACCAAAGTGCCTCTGATAACGTCTGGCAAACAGACAGCAGAACACTGTAAACCTGACTACAGGAAAGTAATATTTGACCCTCCTGACATTTATAACTATCATATAAACGCGATACCACAAAAGAAGCGTTTCCACTGAGTTTCTGCTATACATGACCAGCATAAGAAAATGAAACTTTTTTTTCTTCATGTTGAGCCCCTTTCGTTCTGGTAAGGCTTTCTTCCAACTGCAGAACATTTGAGGGTCTGATGCCAATTAACCAGAGTACTTGCATCCAAAGCCACAGTCACCCAGACAGTCCCTCCACGCGTTCCCCCCCTTAATCACAAGGGGCAAAGCAGCACAGGCTTGGCTCCACAAGCTTCCAACAGAGCAGGAGATGAGCTAGAAAGCAGCTAGGATCTTCCTCCCTTGAAGGTCATGCAATAAAAATCCTGCAATTCCTTAAGAACTGATGGAGAAAGAGTCCACTGTTTTTTGAACTGCATCACTGTGGGTGTGACCCTTCTCTGCATTTCAGAAATTGCAAGTAACCTTGCAAGAAAACAATTGTCGAGGTACTTAATTGAGAGACTGGAGTAGAACAGCTGATGGGCTAGGTGGGAACGGAAAGGGAGAGGTGCGCAAATGCAGTGACATGATGCAGAAACACAGCAATTTTTAATGCAGATACTTCCCATCAAAGGGCAGCTGATGAGCCTCCTCCACAAAAACAGCTTCCTCCAAGGCAAAAAGGATGAGGGCAAGAAAAGCACACAAAACTTAAAGAACCTCCCATGTCTTGCTATAGACAGGGAACAGACTGCAGCAGCAACAGAAGAATCACTCATGAGTGACTATTTCCACTTTTTGGGAAATTCCTACATGAGTGTGCAGGATCCTTCACCTCTGAAGAAGCATCTGAGCGTGCTTATCTGAAAGCTAACCAGCATGACACGCTAACAGTTTACTGTACAGAGCTCTCACGGGCAACTGATAACCATAACCAATGCAGCTATGAAGGGATCCGTAATCACCCAAAAGCTGCTATCAGCAAGCACTAGGAAACGTGACAATCCTGAAGAAGTCACCATCAGCTTTGCAAACAGGAAAGCCTTCAGAAAACGCGCAGTCTTGTTGTTGCCCTCCTGAACCCTGGCCTCCGGGCCCACCATGAGGTAACGGGAGGCCTCCGCTTGGAGGAAGGCCTGCTGAACCACACAGAAGACCCACTGCAGGAAACATTCACCGTTGCCCATCGCAGCAAAGCGAGGCCTCCAGTAACAGCAAAACTGTTCTGCCGCCCAGGCCTAGGGACCGTGCCCAGACTCGGCTCCTCGCGCTGCGATCCTACGCTGATACCAAGGGGACAGAAGAGCACTGCCGGTGCCCGAGCAGTTGCTAAACAGCCCCGCCGGCAGACGGCGGGGCAGCGGCAGGTCGGCGGCAGGCCCTGCCAGCAGCGCCCGAGCCGCCCCAGCGATTCCAAGCGGAGCTAGGGAAAGCTCGGGAGCGTTCTCGCCCTTGACAGGCCACAGCCCCCTCGGCGGTCCGCTCTGACCCAGGATTCACGGCCAGCTCTTCCCACAGCGCTTCCAGCTCCGTGCCGGGCTTTGCCCATCTCCTTCAGCAGGGCTGAGGGCTCTGCCGGACCCGCCTCCCGAGGGCTGCCTGCTCCCAGCCGACGCCGTCCCACGCGCAGTTCTGCGGGGGCCCCGCGGGCTACAGGCGTTCGACTCGAAAGGGCTTCCAGACCCGCTCGGGAGCGGGGCAGAGCCCGCCTTCCCGCTCCTCCCCCGCGCTTGGGCGGCAGGAGCCCCGCCGCGGCCGGGACACCTCACCCGGCGCCAGCCGCGCTCCCCCCTTACCGCTCCGCCTTGTCCCGCCCGTCGATGCCGTGCTTCTTCAGCCCCTGCCGCACCTGGGCCAGGTCGCCGCTGGCGGCCGCGCGGTGCAGCTTGCCCAGGTCCTTCTGACGGAGCTCGTAGGCTCCGGCGGGGCAGGGCAGGGCGGCGCTGCCGGGCGGCGGCTGCTGCCCCTTCCTCTTCCTTCCGAAGCCGAAGATCCGCTTCATCCCGCGGGGCGCCGGCGGCGGCGGCGGCCGCGGGNGGGCCGCTGGCCTGCTGGGTGTTGTGCTGGAGCCGTTGCCTGGCCGTGCTTGATGGCAGCTGGGGCACCGGCGTGCGTGCCCGCAAGGTTAATGCTTGGTCCGCTGATGAGTTCAGTCGGTGTGCGAAAGCGGGAGGAGCGTCCCTCTTCCTCCTCAGGCTGTGGAGCGGGGTCGGGGAAGGCAGCGCCTCAGCGCGGGGCCTGCCGGCGTGCCAGCTGCAGGCTTCTGTTTCCAGAATTAACTTTCTCGGCGGGTACCGCGGGAGCCTTGCGGCTTACGTACCCCACAAAGCACGGCAGAATAGCTGTTTTGAGGTTAGCGGGGGTGTTGATGTAAATGGCAACGGGGATCCCGTGCTCACCCCAGGTCAGGTGGGGCCTGCACCGGTTGCATCGTGTGGCTGGGCCTAGTTTGCTCTAAAAGCAAATTAAGCAAAGTGAAAAAACGTGTTTATTGCAGAACATGAAAAATTTCATAAAGGAGTTACTGAGAAAATAATTCTCAGACTAAATTCATACCTCAGTGTGTTTAGCAGTACTGAGTGCTATTTTCAGGCTTGGCTGAATGGATACCGTAGGAACAAACAGTAAGAATTAATATTATAGCTTTAATATTACATAATATAATGGTGGGAGACTTCAGGCTACATCTAAGACATGCCTTCCCCATGACAAAATCAGCATATTACTTTTCAGTAAGTGTGGCTGAGCTTGTACCCACAACAAAAAAAGTACATGCACACATGCAGATCATATGAAAATGTAGCACAGAAATCAAAAGGCAGATCGCACCTTCAGTACGGATAATTTTGGGGTCATTTTCAATGATACCGGTAGGTAGTTAAAAGTGGTGAAACCTTACAATAAGAAACTGCATAAATTGTCAGTAATGACATACTATAGTTTGCCCTATATTGTCTGCATAGTAGAAAACCACCGAAACTGTGGTTAAGTCTGTAAACAGTTTTTCCTATGTTTAGGAGCTGCTTCGTGCATCTGAATTTCTGAAAAATAAAGAGAAGGCAATCAAAACCTAATTATAACAAGGGAACATTTCTCTATGATTAGCAGTGAAAGTATTTTTTTGCAACAGGACAGGAATATAGTACCACTTTTTAGGGAGGAGATACAGCCCTTTGAAATATTTTCTTCTTTTTCATCACTAATGACAGTATGGCTATTAAAGCCTTCATTTTCCTTTATAGAATCAGTCTTCACAGGTTTATCAAGCCTGTTTGCTTCTGGCAGTGTTCTTTTCATCCAAACTGACTGATGTACAGTTGCATTCATCAGGTGATTATCAGTGTATTAGCAGTGTTCTGTTTCAGACCTGATGTTTAGAAGGAAGAGCTAAAATAATAAAAAAAAGAATTTTTTTGTTGTTGTTGAAACTACAGCCAAGTAAATCCAGTTTGCAAAACCTAAATTCTATGAGCAACTATTTTGAGAGCATCTCCTTAATCAGCCCAACCATTTAATGGAGAAATGGAGAACAAAATGCATTTTTAGCTAGGTGTATTTGTTTTCTTCCAGATATCTTAGAAGAATAGCAGGATTTTATTTATAAGATGGCAACGCAGAGTAAACACAATCAATCCCAGTGCTCTTTCCAGGAGGAAGTCGTTTTTCTCAAGTTCTTTTTCAAGTGGACTCATGCTCAGCCACAAAAACATCTAGTTCTTGCAGATTAGTCCCCAGCCAAGATGGAGACCCTAAACTCCCTGCCACATATCAAACGTTTCAGCATGGGATCAGTAAACAAAAACAGTGATTACAGCAGCAGCTGCAGTTGGTAGGGACTGTGGTAGCTGGTTGGACTGAAATTTACAGTTATATGCTTTGAAGATAGGGTCTTCTGATGGGGCCTGTGAATATAGCCATACAGGCACAACAGGAACTGTTCATTCTTTATTAGCTGAGAAGGCTGCAAAATGACTGACTAGAATCTGTTACTAAACCAATTATAAGCTTTCTGTCTTTGGTTTTTTTTTTTTTCCCCATTTTTTTTCCCTCTTTGTTCATTTTATTTCTTTAAACTCTTTGTATGGGTGATATTGAAGACTCCTTTTTAAAATGATTTTTAATGTATTTCTGTTTTTAATTTTTTAATTTCTTTTAAATAATTCATTAATTTTTTTTTTAGATGTTGGTATTTCCAGTTCTGTTTCTTCATCCTCCCAATGTGTTATACTTAGCTAATCTGTAGTTTCTCTGAGTACCATCTAGTAATTGCTGTTTCTATTCCTGTCTGCATGAGGTGATTCATTCCCGTTCTGATACCCAGTAAAAGATCCTTGTACCACAGGAAGATTTCCAAATAGGGCTTAAGTGTGGCTTAAGTGTTGTGTAAGCCTTGGCATTTGAGTTAGTCCACTAAAGGTGTACCTTTCCTTTGACCATGATTCACTGCAGATATATAATTTAGCTCACAGTCTTTGTAGCTCTGAGGTACAAAATGGCAGTCTAAAATTCTCTTTCTCCAATCTTTATTCCCCCCCCCCCGCCCCCCCCATTAAATCACTGTGTGTATTTTGCTTACCAATGAGTAAAAATTGCAATAAAGAGTTGTTGGTTGATAACCGTGTGCTGCTCATCGTCTGGTGATTTACTACACCTGCTTTGCAACTGCTGTGTTTATAGGAGGGGGGGTACAACTCAGAAAAGCTGTCTGGGCAGATTGAATTTTTCTGCATTGCTTGTCCTGGGGCTTTGAAGAGCATTACATGTGTCCTGCAGGCACAGACTGTAGCAGCTTCAGCTCTGTCTAGGAGGAGAGCTGGAGCTGTGGTGGTGCTTCTGGTGTGTCACTTCTAGAGCCTTGTGCAGCCAGTGGGTATGCTGAGTACAGTGGCAGTCTTGCTTGTTCCCAGTCCAGTCTGACACTGTCGCACTGTGTCCCATACACACGCATGCATGCAGTCTGTTAATCCTCAGCCGAATTAACAGCTAGCTTTCTGTTGAGAATGCTGAATGGATTTCTTTAGGCTTCCTCTAACGGAGGAACAAGAAATGTTACTTTCTTTTCAATACTGTAAAAAGAGTTTTTGTGTAACAGAAGACACTAGCATATTCAGAACCACATAGATTCATTGGATCACACTCCAGTTTCAGAACAATTCAGGCAAGCCTGTGCATATTACACCTATACACAGTTATCAAAATGGACTCTTACCTGTGTTACTGTGGCTCCAGGTACATTGTGAATGGATTTGTTAGGTTTAGTTACATTTTAGTTTACAACAAAATAAAACTTTTGTCTTCCTTCTAATTCAACTATTTGCAAATTATAAACCATAAGAAGGTGAGAAATGTCTGCTAAAAGTGGGACTGTAATGCACTGAGAATTGATTTCAATTCCCAGAGGAACAGACAGTACCATTCCTACTAATGTGGTTATTACTCAGCGTTTTTAAAAATCATGCCATATGAGTGTATACCTGATACTAGTTTTAAAGTTGCTGAGAGTATCCCTGACTTTACAGAAATCCCGATTTAAATGATGTCATTATTATTTGCTGTATAGAGCTGGAATAGGAGAGATATCCCAAAATAAAAGCAGAACTAAACACAAAAATTTCCAGCTGTACTCATTACACAAGTTACAATTAATTTTTTGAAGTGCATTAATAAGGAGTAATTTGTTAGTTTGTAAACCAATGTGTGAATTTCATGAAGTTTAGGCTTCACCATTTCCAGATCAGAGGCTGGAATCAAATTCACCAGATGCTCCTCTGGGAGGCTTGACAATGTGCTCTCAGTCTGCAGAAAGAAAGGAGAATACTCTGATCACAGTTTTTGAATTGAAGATTTTTGTCCTGTGTTGTGTGTTTTGAACGTGTTACAAGAGAAAAAAAAAAAAAAGCAAAATAGCAAAGTACAGTTCTTGATAAAAGGAGACTGCAGTTGGCTATTGAGTACACCCCTACTATCGATCAATAAGCTCTTCAAGACAAATATTGTTACTGATGAATTTAGTTCTTCCTCTTAAAGTACATTCGCCAAAACTTTTGATTGTTATGTTGGTTTTGTTGAAAGTGATGTAACAAGCCTTAAATGCAACTTTTTTTGGTCCACTACTGGCTTAGAGGCTGTTTGTGTAGTTCACATTGTGTGATTAGCTGTAGATATTATCATTATGTAGATGTAGGCCTGGGTCCACACCATGGAACTGCAAGCCTCTGCTTAAAGTGCCTAAACTAGGAGTCTGGCATCAGCAACTGCCTCCGCCATCGATGGAAAAGAAGGGCATCACCAGAGAGTGATACAGATCTTAGGTGGACGGAGTTAGACTCTAGTTGCCAATCTGTCTTTTTTGACAATAAAGAGTCAATGCGGTCCTTGCAGTGATACCTTGGCAGGTGCCTAAAGTCTGGTGGAATGAATCTAGGTATAGAGTTCAAATACTCCTGAGAAGTTTTAGGATATACGTACCTGAGGAAATAATTTCAAAAATTAGTTTCTCTTCCAGACATAATTACAGTGTTCCCCATGTACACATTTACTCATCATTCGTTTCAAAATGCTCTGGAGTGGACACACAGTTAAACTGAAATATATGTCACAGTTCCAAATTCAGCAAATTAGCCTATGATATGAAATATATCAGCTGTGGCAAGGACGTGGGCACAAGCCCACGTGGGGCCACCAGTCTCCACTTGCCAAAACCAACTGGAAAGAATGCTTTCTTGTTCCACTATCAGTGACAGCGGTTGAGCCCTGAAAGCCTGAGGCTGGCGAGGAAAAATCCTCAACACATCCTCCACTGAGTAAGAAGGCATGGATAATGAAGAAGAATTATGGAAAGAGTCTAAGGACAAGGAAGGAGAATCTAACCATCCAAAGGAAGTTGCCGTGTAAGTACAGTTGACTGGCTACAGTTAGGGTTTCTATGCCCAGAGTAGCCACCAACATGTCAGTACATTTAATGCACGACTGGAGGCCAATCCCCTCTTAGTCAGAAGTGCTGTGGCTCCCTGGGGATGGTAAGTGCAGGCAGAGGTGCCTGCAGTTTCTTCACAGTACCTCCTCCCCCAACCACACATGTTGCCAGCATGCCCCTGGGAGCTGACAGCGGGGCATTTGACATCTATTGGAATCTGTCTGGTCAATGGGGTGCAACCATAAGCAATTTGGCCAGGCTACAACACTGTCCCTTCTGTTACCCTGGAGGGGTGTCTGGCCCAGGCAGCTTGCGTCAGCTTGGAAGCTCTCCCCGTAAGCTGAGGATGTCCTTTTGCAACTGCCGATAGACCTCTGGAAGTGCATTTCTTGCACCCCAGGATGTGGTTGAAGAGAACCCAGCCACAGCTTTTGGCTCTCTGCCAGCCTCAGTGCTTGTCATGAGCTACCGCTTTTGCAAGTCAACCATTTCCACTCACAAGAGCCAAATTACACCTCTGTCTTCATGTATTCTACCTTTTCCTTCTCAAGCCCCTGTCCCCAGTTCTCCCAGCAGTTTCCCTCACTATCGTTGAACTCATGGGACACATTTCCAAAGGGGCTGGTCCACTTCCCACAACAGAAATACTGCGTTTGTCATTTGCAGGATACTCCTGGTCAGTAACAGAGACAAGCACAAGGTATAAGATGGTACAGTCACATGGGCAGGGGAGGGGAGAAGCAAAGCCCAAAAGGGAGAACAGAAGAAAACAAAGACCCATACTACATGACACTGTTTACTAAATACCAAGGTGGACGACTATTTGGAATTAAAGGCAGGCTTCTATTTGCACAAAATGGTTGCAGTCTTGCCAGCACGGTGGGGGCAATGGCTGCTCTTCCTCACTGCCTGGAAACTTCCTGAATTAGGAGGTGGAAGGCAAGTGTTGGCAGTCTTCTTCCATCTTGGTATAACTATGCCTTGCTTTCTGGACTGGGACTTCCTCTGCTCCAGCATCATCTGATCACTGCTGACTTTGGCTGTTCAGCTGTGAAAATAGGGAAGAACGCGGTGAAAGGGACAGGCACAGAAGAAGGAACATGTTTTCACCTCTGATAATCAGTATTTCAAAAGCCAGTGAAAGAAATTCCAGAGGCTGCACAGAGAACGTTTTCAGGGAACCTGCAAACAACTCTTGCTCACACCAGTGCTAGACTTAGCAGACCTCTTCATCCTCAAGTGTCCCTTCTCCCTAACATTCAAACTGGGGATTTCTTGCAGCTCTACTCCTAAAAGCCAGCTTCCGCATTCACCTTGAAAAACTTGAAAAGGATCTGCCTTTGAAAACACAAACACCTTCTTGCTGCAGCCTGGCCAGGACCAGTCCTCCAGCCTGGCACTAATGCAGTCTTCACTGCGGCAAGTCTTTTAAGGTGACCTCTCAGTACCGTTTTGTACTGTGATTTTGTCTGTTCCCCCTTTCTTTCCCTTCACTCAGTGCCTTTTTGTTTTGCAGAAGAAGGAAAGCACTCTTTGAATTTTGTACATCCCCGCCATGACCAAAAGTCTTTGTTGTCTGAGTTGTGTATTGTTTTGATGCTTAGCAGTCGTTTTAGCAGAGAAGACCGTCTGCTGTGGAACTACAAATGGATTCTAAGTTTAGGCTCAGAAGCATAAGCTTGCTTAGGGATATTCTTTAGCAGTAGTTGAGAATAACATGTCCAAACGCTGACCTTAGCCACACAGGCTTTGATGGTTCTTCTGGTGAAGCTTAGTGTTGGCTTTGTCTAGACTCCGATGAGCTCTGAAAAATTCAGACGCATGCAAGAATTATCTTTGGTAATACTTTGGCAAAGTTACTCTCCAGGTCTTTGAACAATCCTTGACTTCTGGGAGTGGAAGGGATTAAGGGTGTCCAAACACAAGAACATAATTTGATCTGAGGCTTTTGGAGATCCTACATCCAAGGTGGCAAAGTACCGCCAACGCTGTGTATTTACGCGACTTCTTCTGAAAGGTGCATCGCCTGCGTTAAGAGGCTGGGCTAACCTCCCCTGCCCCAGGAACACTCAACTCTCAGACATGCTGCCAAAATGACAGCCAAAACTATTGCTTTTTTGTCACAGAATCAGATTCTGCTCTCTGGAAGGCCTATCCTTATTCAAGCATTCCTAGTTTGCAGACAGCGGGATAGGACATGCAATTTCTCTTTGTTGCCTTACGTCGGGGAGGAGGAGGACCTTATTAGAGAGGGGCCAAAAGGTTGCCTGTTAAAACGCTATCAACTTCAAAAATAACCTAGTAATGCCATCACCAGTGGCGTTACTGCCAGAACACTGAAGTGAAATGAAGGCAGTTCTTAAAAAGGGGAAGGGTCAATGTGTTGCAAAGCCATTTAAACTGAAGAGGTATGGAAAGGGCATTTGTTTGCAAAGAAAGTTTTTAGGCACAAAACCAGGACGAACATGCCTGTAGTTGTGTGCCAGAGGAAATAAAAGTTACCAGTAATGTGCACTTTGTAGCACATCGGCTGGAATTTGTAGCAGAAGTCCTCACTGCCACATAACTTGTGAGCAATGTGGCCATTCAGCCCCTGGAAGACAGCTTGTTCCTTGTTCACAGAGGTGCAATGGCAGCAGGAATCACTGCCCAGCCTGGTGTTCAATGGAGGTGGTTCCGTATAGATTATGAAGGTACATGGGGAATTGATTCCCCAGTATGTTTGAGAAAGAAATCTTTTAACACCATGACTGTGGTAACCAGTGTTTGGTGCCAGTGTATTCTCAGCTGATTTCCACAGTGCAGTCTGTCCCTGGGCCAAGATGGGTGAGGTGACTTTGTGTTGGTTGAGTTTCTGTCTATCCACGTTGCACGGTGTGTCCCACAGTCCTTCCACAGGCAAACAAGGAGTCTTGCAAAGTAAATCCTCCACAACGGATAAGGATTTCCCCCTGCGCCCTTCCCATGTTCCCTCCCTAGAGGTCTGCAGTCTCACGTAGCCAGTTTCCCTAACCCTGTTGAGGCCTGTCCTTGAAGCTTTGCCATGCCCTCTGTGGGGAGTCCAGCTGCAGGCTTTTAAAAAAAAATTGCGGTAGCTAGCTTTACAACACAAGTTGTTTTCCACTTACCATGTTCAGTGTTTCTGTTAAGATTATAGTGAGATCCTTGGTCAAGAGAAACCTGTCTCTGTGCAGAGAGAGGTGCATAATTAGGCAGAACTTTTTCAAAAGAACAGTGATGCTTGGACAGGACTTTTACGCTACCTTGTTTCCTTCCTGCCGGTGCTATCCAATGAAGGAATGAATTCCCTTTAGTGAAGAGAGTAGCTGTCCTCTCGGAAATGTGTTTCTGCTTTCCATGTGCACTTTTTGCCATCTAGTGGCAGCAACCTATTGGTTTACCATTTGCCTCTAAAAATTACACTTTTTAGGTGTAATACAAAATAGTCTGTCCTTGCTGCAGGATAAGGAGTCCTTCATCAAGCAGCAAGGTGCAGCTATCCATTCAGGCTACTAACTGTACTGCCGTGATGAAGGGCCAGGAGACTAGCTTTTCCTGGAACGGTCAGACTGGGGGAAATACCTTCTGTCAAGTAAAACCACAGGAATGCTCAAAACTGGTGCTTTTATGAAGCTTACTATAGTTTTGTGTTATTTAAGCAAATACTCATTGTGTGATCATGTAAATGCCTTGTTGCTAATTTGGAGATAAATCTGAAAAATAATATTGTGGGACATCTAAAATGAAGTCATATTTTGGTGGGAGTGTTTGTTCCATAGGTGACCCTCAGCAGTTAGGTATGCTGTATCTCTGAAATGCAGCAGTTGTAGTGGGGTACAGGTATTTAAGCCAGCTCCAGGGAACCGATGCTAAATTGCTTTAGAAGAATTTCATAGAATCATAGAATGGCTTGGATTGGAAGTTACTTTAGAGATCATCTAGTTCCAACCCTCCTGCCATAGGCAAGGATGCCACCCACTAGATCAGGTCGCGTGAATTTCCTTTACTGAATTACAGTCCTGCAGACCTGTAGGGATTATAGAATCATAGAATCATTTAGGTCATAAAAGACCTTTAAGCTCATCAAGACCATCACTTAACACCACCAAGTCCACCTCTAAGCCATATCCCTAAGCACCACCTCCACACATCTCTTAAATACCTCCAGGGACTCCACCACTTCCTTGGGCAGCCTGTCCCAATGCCTAACCACCCTTTCTATGAAGAAATTCTTCCTAATATCCAATCTAAATCTCCACTGGCATGAACTGGCCACTTGAGGCCGTTCCTTGCATCCTATCACTTGTCACCTGAGAAAAGAGACTGACACCCACCTTGCTACAACCTCCTTTCAGGTAGTTGCAGAGGATCATATATGGCCACCTTCCTGAGTTTCTATCCACTTTTGAACCCGGATATATATCTTGGAAATGAGTTTGTCTTTGTTGATGGCTTGTTTTAGCTCCTGATGTGAGGCTATGAAAAGTGTCTTTTTGTATGCAGAAATTAGATGCCTGCTGTTGGTCACCCCACATCTGAAAAATGTTATGATCCCATCATTAGCAAGTATCGGCATGGGTGGTATGTGCTAAAAGGTATAGCAGACATGTCCTAAGTGCTTTGGGATTGATGTCACACACAGGAGTAGATATGACACAAAGTATATGTATTCATGGAGCGTTTCAGAAATGACCTGATTTCCTGAAAAAGTGACCTCAGAGGGGTCCTTTATGAAAGCAGCTTTACTGGGGCAATCTTGCAGAACAGCACTGAAATGGCCAAAAACTATCCAGTAGGTTATAGTGTCTGAAGAGTGCTATGCAATGGTTACCTTTGATAAGCAGGCTTTTCTAATAATGCATTTTTCTTTGCAAAGAGCAGGTGTTGTTTCCCAAGATATATAAACACTGTGCAGAAGACAGTCTGGTCAGAGGCAATATTCAACTCACAGCTCAAGGAAGCATTGCACTGGCAATAGGGGACTAAGGTAGATCTACACTGTGTGGTAGTATAGGTTTCTTAGCATAATTAGATTATGTTGCCATATGTAGATTTGCTCCTGTAAGCAAGTGAGCTTGTTTAGCAGTACCTTCACCCTATTCATCAATATGCCATAAGAGTAGACCCTTAATCCCACCTCATTTGATGTGTCTACAGAGCAGTTTCCCCACCGAGGTCCAGTGGCTCACCTCTCCCACGGAACATGTATGAAACCTGCTAAATTGCATTCCCTAATGGAAACTTCACAGATGGCTGCTGCCCAATTACTACACCACTTCCAGGTGTCTAGTTGATATATGTTTGTTTAGTAAACATCTGTGGTGATTTAGGATGATCTTGCCTCCAGCTTCTTGTTATTGCCTTCCACTCAGACTAAAAGGGGTTGGCTGTCACTTCTGAGGTTCACATAAGCATTCTCTGATGGGTTTTACCTTTTAAAGTGATTGACTGGATTTTGCCTGAAGCAGATGAGGAAGCACTACACAAAATAATCGACAGACTGTATAATAGCTTTAGATGGAGATACTGGCTGTTGTTTGCAAAAGTACTCTCTGTTTACATCCAGCTGTAGGATAGTAATTCTGACAGAGGGTCAGTAACAGGAAATTGAAAGTGGCAAAGTCCATCATTGCTCCAGTTGAATCCAGGAGGGGTGAATAGTTATAGCCCGAATGCTACCCAATACAAAGAATTTTGTGTCTCTTCTGTGCTTCTTCTTGGGATAAGCATTTTATTTCTAAATATCTATTACGCCAAAATAAGAACTGGACTTTAATTTTAAGAAGGCTACAAAAGAAAGGAATAATAATAAATAGCAAAGACAATCTGAATGTATATTTTATTATTGGGGTACTAAATCTTTCATAATAAATTGAAGAGTTAATGTGCTAATACATAATGAGCCCAACAAATATAAATGATACATGTAAACCCACATAAGTAGTCCCAGTAAGTAAGCCAAATTGCCTGCTCCAGATCACGTACCCTATTTTACCTGTGCCAAGCTGGGGACAGAGCCCTTTCCTTGTCTTTAAGGGGTGCAATGTGATTAAGGAACTGTGCTCTTTCACCTCCCTGTTATGTTTGGCTGTTTTACTGTCCCACTAAAGTGCTTATATTCAGTTGTATCAATGACTTTGTGCTTATAATTTTTTGTTTGTTTGTTTGTTTTTGGCAGGGAGGGAGGTGCAATTCAGCTTCAGTTGTGTCTTCTGTCCAAGGATCACGGTTTCCAATAGTCTTAAGACAATCTTCCCTTACAAATAATTTTCAAGGTGCTTAATTTAAAATTTTAAGATCATAGAATGAAAGTAAAAGGCTCATTTAACAATTAAGCCTTTTTAAAGCCATTTAACAATTAGTGGTTTAAGACTCAGCCTTCATTTATTGCCATTGACTGTGATAATGGTCCTTTAAGCATCTGAGAGAAGCTGAGAAACTGCCAGGTAACTGTAAGAGTGACCTAAAGAAATTCTCTTGAAGTGAGACTTTTTTTATAACTAATTAAAATGAGTAGCTAGAAATGGTAAGGTAACCCTTCCTCTGTGGCTGGTGCTTGACTGGCTGCATCTGGGATTCACAGAGCTAGCCAGTTACTCTGTGCTTTGTTGTTCTTTGTTGTGTTTTTGTTTTTGTTTTTTTGAGGGGGGGCGGGGAGGTGGGGTTTGCGTTGAAAAGTGTGCTGAACGCAGCTAGCTCTTTGTTACCTCCCTTCCCCATCCTGGCAATTGTTACAACCACTTGTTTCTCATCTCGTATTTAAATAGCAAACTGGCTTGCAATGTCTGTACAGATCTCACTGCAAAAGGCAACGTGTTGCACTGCCTATATAACTTCCTCCTTTTTTTTTTATTTATTTCCATATACAAGTCTGACCCATATCTAGAGGAAAACCAGACATTTATACTTTTATTGGGCTACCACTAATTATTGGAAGGACAACTATCTTTTCAGTAACTAGAGTAAGAAGCAAATAAGCAACAAATACTAAGGTATCTAATGAAAGATACTGCAACTTCTCCCTAAAATGCAGGATTGCAATTGGCCGTTACATTTTTAACATAATTAAAAGGCAGATAAGAAATAATCACCCATGCAGTGTAAAGACTGGAAAGTGTAGGTTAAATTTGTTTTGCAGCATTAGGTGTTTAAGAGTATTGATTTCAGTATTTGCAGATAACTCAGAATAATGTTATGCTAAAGAAAGAAAGAAAATACGGGGTATGAATTTTACATGAGCTAATGAAAGGATTAGTTTTGGTAATGAAAGTATTAATAGCCTAAGAAGAATAATTTTTAAATTATGTGAAATAATTGGGTGCATTTCTTTGTTCTGTCTCTGGGCACCACTGTTATGCCATATATTTACTTTTTGTCTGTTTAGTTTCTACTAACGAGGTTTTTAAGGGAGTAGTCACAAATCAGTCATGTTTTTCTTAGTTACAAAGACTGGAGCTTCCTTACATTTTGCTATGTATTTCAAATCATAGTGGTCCCCTGTAAACACCTTTCAGTATTTGTGGCTTTCTTTATATACGTACATATACACATGTCTAGTTGAATAAGCATGTACATATAAATTGTTAGGCTCTTTAAAATGCTTAACTACCTTTAGAGTACAAACTTTGCACGTTTTCAGAGGAATTGTGGCTGTAGACTGCTTAGGAGGACTCTCCTTCCCTCTTTGTTTATACAGAAACCAAACAAAAAAAAAGCCAAACAATTCTGTTATCCCTAATAGGGAATAGGTTTGCGCCCAGTGCACCTCACCTACAAGCGCAGAGTTGGAATCCACACGAAGGTCTTTATTCTAATTCTGCACGCAAGGAGCAGATTGCTTGGCAATCTTTTGCAAAGCAAGCACACTCTTGACTAGAAGCGCGGTTACTTACACATAGCTGTTTGCAAAACTATTTCCCTTTACGGTTTCTGAGTGGTTGTTCTGACTGGCCTAACTTTTCTCTGCTGGGCATGCCAGTTACAGGATCAGGAGATTCTGGATTTGTGGGGGGTAGCTGTTGTCTCATTTCCATAGTGGTGGGAGTGTGTTTTAATAGGTTAATGATCCTTAATGAGTATAAAGGCTACAGTGGGGGACGTTCCCTTCTGATCACCTCCTCATTCTTCCTTTCCTCCTTCTCACTTCCTGTAATTTGGGATTACAACTTCCTTTGTCCTTTCCATTTCCTGTACTTTGGGACTACAATTTCCTTTGTCCTTCTCGGTTCCTGTAATTTGGGACTACAATTGCAGTGTTGCAATTGTTGTTATAATTAATTCTAACTCACCAAGGATCAAATCCAAAAAAGAATAATTTTTCTCCTTGTTCTATGTGGGGGGNTATAGCTGTAGAGGTATTTTTACTCCCCCGCCCCCAGTCTTGATCCTTCTTTTTCTCAATAGGATGTGTCTAGTTTAACCATAGTCAAAAAAAAAAAAAAANTCCATTTCCTGTACTTTGGGACTACAATTTCCTTTGTCCTTCTCGGTTCCTGTAATTTGGGACTACAATTGCAGTGTTGCAATTGTTGTTATAATTAATTCTAACTCACCAAGGATCAAATCCAAAAAAGAATAATTTTTCTCCTTGTTCTATGTGGGGGGGCAAGGCAGAGAGAAATAAGTGTTTTTTCTTATATACAAACTAAAGCAGTATAGCCAAGGTGCCTTGCTTACCGCAAATAACATACCCGTCTTCGAGCAGTATCACACATCAGAAGGCTTCCCTCTGTACCTCGCAGCTCTGGATGACACAAGGTGGGGCAGCTGTGAATCCTGGTGCTGTTCCCAGAGACTTGGTGGCTATTGTTAGCCTCTTCACCAGGCTGTTTGTCCCTAAGGAAAGATTTTATGGATATAGCTGTAGAGGTATTTTTACTCCCCCGCCCNATTCACAGTTATTGTCACTCTCATGTAGGGAGAGTTTGTCTGCCTCGTTAAGCACTTCGTCTGCAAAAGACTTTGGCTTAGCTGTGTCCCTAGCCTTAGGAACAGCAGCTAGGTAGCTGAATTCCTCGAGTTCCCTCTGGAGAGTCTTATTTGTAAATTGTGTATTTGTTTGTTTTCTGAAGTTCTGGTGAGAGGCAGCTGTGGGTGAACCAGTACGTCTGCAAAAGAACCACTAGATTTCCATATTATGTAGCATCAGCTTAATACATCTTGACATTTACTGGTTTTTTACTTGGTTGGCCAATTCCTCTTTCTCACAGAAGTACAGTATGTAGGAATCAGTAGGGTACACATGTTTAGTGATTTCTTCCTGATGCATTTTTTGCGTAAGTCCCCAATGACTGTGATCTACCACCGAACTACTAGTTCTGCTAGGTCTGTCAAAAGGCCCTGGAGTAATTGTTCATGACTAGATAAATACCTGTACAGCAGCTAATTTAAGATTAGGAACACTGCACTCCATCTTATCTTGTACATTATATACTCATGTCCTGCTGGGTAGAAACTTTTTTGACTTAGCAGGTGCACCAGTCCAAAAAGAGCAGACTAAAACAGATGTGAAGAAAGAGAGTGGAAGAGAGGAAATTAGGTACTCAAGAGGTACTGAAGGGAAAAATGTTAAAAAGAGGCCAATAAATACAATCTGTAAAATGTTAGTCATTTGGATCAGTCTTAACTGTAAAGAAGAGGAACGGTAATTTTGTGTTTCCATCTAGGGCAGAACTGTTCTGATTTTCAGGGAACAGCAACCTATCTTCTATCAAGGTTGGCAACTTCTGAAGTAAAACCCCAGGTACCGCAGACACAGAGCAATCGGGTGCAGGCTAAATGCAGGCTCAGAAGCTCAATGAATCAGAGACAGAGTAGAATTAAAATCTCCAGGCTGGTCAATAGCAGAATAAAAACAGTTGTCTTCCACAGAGCCAACCTTCAGCAGGGGTGACCAGTGGGGTTGCTCTGGCTGCCACAGTCACTGGGATCTAGTATGCAGGCCACCTGTCCTGTTTTCATTGGAATAGTTTGGGAATTGGGTTCCTATGTCCCTGCCCTGATTGCCACACAACCACACAACCTAGATACCAAATCATCCAGATCAGCACTCCCCTTTTCTCTTTTCTCCAAGACCATTTCTGTGAGATCTGCAGACAGGACCTCTGATACACCCTCAGGAAAACAATCTCCTTGGTCATGGCTAAGCCTCTCGCCGTGGTTACCCCTTCTGCTTCCAGAAAGCTGCACTAGCCGTGAACCAGAGCAAGGCTCCATTTCCCTCTTCACTTCAGCAGCCCTTACCCTCCAAAACCCCTTTAGTACCATCATGGTCTGTGAGATGTGGGACATCACCGAGCAAAACCCCGCTGGCATCCTAGCTGTCTGTATGACCTCTGATCTCTTCTGCCTTTTCTCTGGCTAGAAACTGGGTGCAGAAGGTTTACGTGAACCACCAAGGCAGTATTGGAGGAACGGAGCTATCATTCTTGTTGGTTTTATAATGACGATGATATACAGCAGATCAGCCTAGAGCATAGCACATAACCATCAGTGAAAGAGCATCAAATTTCATATGAAACAATTACTATAAAATACTTTCCAATCTTTTCCACAGTTTATTGGTCAAAATCTTCAGAAGGTTTAGCACAAAAATACCTTTTTTTTTTTTTTTTTTTTTAATACTGAGAGATCTGTGGCGTCTTGAAAGGATTATTTTTAACACAAGTTTAGAACCAGTTCCACCCTCACTTTAATAAGTAATATTAAAAGGTGCATAGAGGCAGATGTGCATCACATGTTACCTGTGTTTCTATAAAGCTATGCAGCTGGGTAACTAGGAACACAAACCTGCATTGTTCAGACTGTTTCATTTTAGCATTGCAACAGATTTTCTGCATGCAAAAGATTTTATGACTAAGGGTTAAATCCTGCCAGAGCAGACTGTTACCAGCGGAATGCTGGGGTCTGTCCTCAAGCTGGTCATTTTCACTGCATATGTGCTAAGGGCTCAGATCGCATCTCTGACCCTTTGGCTTGGCTTTTTAAAGATCTCAGATCATTAATTATAAGCTTTTTCTGCATCAGTAGTTCTCATCATTTCCCATGCAGCAACCAGCAGTAAACTATAAGAAAGTCGTTTCACAAACCTATTCCTCCTAGCCAGAGAAAAGGGAGGATGGTCACAGCTGATCAATTGGAAGGGCAGAGAGGTTAATTATATTTGCCTGTTTGCTCAGTACCAGTCTTTTCAGGCCTCTGGAAAGAGAGGCTGTGGAAAAGTTAGTGATACAGAAAATAATTTCCCTGGTGAATTCTTTTATTTACAGTCTGCGCATATGTCCCATTTAATAAAGAAGAGAGAGGGGTGAAGCTAAAGCACGCTACTTCCTCCCTGCCGGAGTGCTGTGAAGCCCTGCCATGCACAGGAGCCCTTTCCTCGGGCTGTGAAGCCCTGTTGTGCTGGCTGGGAGCCCACGGCTCTGGCCGATGCGGAGCTCTCACCTGGCAGTGAAACCCCTGCCAGAGCGTGCTGCCAGCACGAGCCGAGTCGGGCTGGGACCGTGTTTCCAAGGTTGTAACAAGCTTTTCTAAAGCCTTTTTAGATAAAGAAATAGATGGACCCATATGCATGGGTGCAGACAGAGGTAAGATTTTTTGCATCACTTTCCAGGCTATGTGAGGGCGAGGCACCCTACTCCTGTCTGGAGTGGCACAACCCTGTCTGCTCCCAGCCACTGCGGCGCTGCCTTGTACAGGTACAGCTGTTTGCTTCCTGTGCTAGGGCACAGGAGAGAGAAGCCATGGTCAGTCCCTGTCCGTGTAGGCACCCCCCAGTTATCTTCCTGCTCAGTTTCCATAGGCACAACTTCAGCAGCCAGTTTCCCTTTTTTGGCTGTGAATCATTATAGGTTTGTGGTAGACCTGCTAGAAGAGCAGGTAAATTCAGCAGTGAACTTATTCTACAGGGAGCTACAAAGTGATCATAGCAGCTCAACATTTGTATTTAAAAATCATATTCTGTCTTACTATTTTCACACATACAGTCTCTATTTTGCCTTTTCACTATCATGCCAAATTAGTAATCATATCTTGGGAAGAAGTGTTAAAGCAAAATTTTACTTACTTGCACTTTGTGTAAAACATCTTTACATTGTAATGGGTTTATATGGTAAGGGTTTGGTAGCAGGGGGGCCACAGGGGTGGCTTCTGTGTGAAGATTCCAGAAGCTGCCCCGTGTCAGATCAGAGCCAGCTCCAGCCGGCTCCAAAAGGGACCCGCCGCTGGCCAGAGCCGAGCCAGTGAACGATGCTGGTTGTGCCTCTGGGAGAGCAG
>VXAL01018366.1:258559-324732 GCA_013399475.1 Chauna torquata
TTATTATTATTATTATTATTGTACCTTACTTGCTGTCTGTGTTGCTGCTCATCTACCCACCCAGATTTCATCTGTACTTCTTTTAGGACTAACTTATTTTAGGACTATGACATTAAAGCTCTCTTGGGATAAAGTCTTCTGTTGTAATCGTAATCTTCTCCTTTTTCTTCCAGCTTTATTAACCTCCACTACAGATTCCTGGATGGTGAGAGCTGATCCTGCTTCAGAGGCATATCATTTTATATCAGCTGAAGATCTACTCTAGGGCTACATGTTTTCAAGAGGGTGAGTGGCTCCATAGGAAATGCTACACATTGTATAAGCTGTATTTTAAAGGCTACTATTTAAATGCATTTTAAAGTATTTTTAAAGGCTGTCCTCAGAGGAAAAAGAGCTTTTAATATGGCTAGCTCTAACTTAATAACTAAGTTTTGGAGTGCCAAATTTAGGTGAGATGAATCTCATCCAAACTGAACAAATGTATCATAGTTTAATCATTGCAACAACCAATCCCACTTTCCCCAGTTTCCTCAGAGTATTTATTTAGTCCCTCTGTTCTATTGCTTGAGAAATGTACTGAGCAACAGAGATCCATACCCTGTATCACCTATTGGTGAGGCATCCTGCTGCTGAGGAAAACCATGTTCTTTAAAAAACATGGAAGTACATGACCCTTCTTATCACACAGAGAATATTTAAAGTCCAACTGTAAACCTTAATCAAACTCAATTTTTAAGAGAAATTATCGATTGACTTAGAATAAATTGATTTTGCAAACAAAGATTTTATTTTTTTGGTAAATTATACCTATCAACTCCTCATTCTCTGCCTCAACAAATGCAGCTAAAATAACTAAACCTATACAGAAATGAAAATGTACAAATAATATACCTACTCTCCTGATTCTGTGAATAAGAATATTGCCTTAGAGTTATTGCAAATCCCTAAACCTTAAACAGACAACTTCCTATGCTGCTGGAGGGGTCAATCCATCAACTGTACATGAACTTTAGAATCTGTCACCTAATCTGAAGGAAAAAAGCTATCTATTACCACACTTAAAAGATAAATGGAAAGCTTTTTTAACAAAGTAATTGTTTTGATGTCATTTTCATTGATTGATGTCACAATCAAATCCCTGTTTGACTCCATGGAGCAAACTTTCAGCAAATTCAGAAGAGCCAGGCTCGTGTTTCCTACTCACACATCTGAACACTCTGAAACTCAGGGCTTACTCATGATGTGTGTCTGAATGCTTAAGCCCGATACATAGAATTGTCTGTATACGGTGATATTCTTATATACACAAGCAAATGTTATGTGCAGATTATATTAGAGGAGAACTAGCTTGGAGGTTAAGAAAGTGAAAATAGCCATTGTGGAAAAGTCTGTATGTTTTACAAGTACATTTGAGTAATAGTAATTATCTTATTCATGACTTCAAATATATCATATAGTAGCAATTTTTGGAAGATGAGCAAATATCACAAGAGTCCATACTTCTTAGTCATGACAGGTTAATGCAGGGGACATATGCAGACTACAGGCCGGATGAATGAACTATGTTGATTTTATTGAGGAAATCTAAGTTATAAGTAGACACAGATTTACCAGCAGCGATAAGGAGGTTTTATTCTTTCCATTAGCATTAGCTGACACAAAACATATTTCTATATTGATGCCTGTGCTGTACAGCTGAGTGGCTGCATAAATCTTCCCCCCCTGTTTTCCTCTCCCCCTTTTTGGACCAGGGCTCTCTCCGTCCCTTTTATTATGCTGCAGACTGTCATGGCCTGTGCTGAAGGTACCTACAGCCTGACATCATATGTGAGAAATAGCTTAGGATACTGTCAGATGTATTTAATTTAAGACTTTAGTATTCACCATTGCTGTAATCAATCTGGTGGATTGTTGGTTGTTATGCTGCAGTTTTTTGCTTTTATTGACTGGCCCAGCACTGTAGCTGATTCTGTGCAATCACAGAGCCCTGCTGCATTTGCATTGCTGCACCACTCTGACCTAAAATGATGGATGGCTTGGAGGACATTTTAAGCAGCAGTGAAAAGGCATGAACTATTACAGTTTAGAAGAAGTAAATGGGAGACAAGGGTCAAAACATGATGGTCTTCTGTGAGAAGAGAGAGGAAAAGAGAAAATGTAAATTGAAGTTAAAGATTATCAAAGACTGTTATTAGATACAGTATATTTAGCTGGTAGACTGTCCTTAATGAAGAAGCTGTAGTGGGGGTGGGGAAGGATGGGACCATTTAAAGGCTATTAGAATGCCTTATCTATCAAAAATGACAGAAATGAGGGAAGGCAAATACCTAAACATGTTATCAGACATCAGTGACGTTTGCTAGATTCAGCAAAACTCTTGCTGATTAACAAAGTAGGCCAATTTGACATCATCAGTTTGCATGAACCAGAAGTAGACCAACAGTGAATTCACTGAAGTGGGTTTTGTTGTTGACTGTTACAGCTTAACCAGACAGAGAAATGCTCTGAAATAGGCAACTGGAAGAGCTTAGAACACCAAGTTATGTACAAATAGGACTGTTTGGAACTACCAGATGTAAACTAGCTTCGATTTTAAACGCTTTCTTCCAATAACAAAATAGGCAATTTTGGTGCCATGTAACAGGCTTTGAGGCTATAAAGTGGGCAAATTTTCCTTCCACAGATTTTCATCATATACTTACAGGCTGTTCATCCATCTGAAAAATCACAGACATGCATAGCAAAGCTACTGGCCACGCTCTCTTCATGAAGTGTAAACAAGGGAAGAGGAAAAAAAAATCTCAGCACAATTTATCCAAACAAAGCGATCAACACAGGTCTTCTTATTTCTAAACCTCCTGCTCCTAAATAATAAATGTCAAACCTGATCCTTCACCTGACGCTCCACTCTTTCTGGGAGCCAGGGACTGCAGGAAGGCTCGGCTGAGCCTGCACTCCTCCCACCTGGGAATGGCTGCCTGAGCTACCTCTGAAAACCTGTGCTGGATTTTAGCACAAAACCTCTGTCTGGGTTGATTTATGCTGTCAATGCTTATAGCCGTTTTGGAACTTAGGATGTTTACTAAGTGACACAGTAGATGACATACATAATGGTGTGGGGAGCAAGTGGTCTCCAGAACCAAAATGAGGAACATCAATTCCTCAGCTTCTTCATTAGAGACTTTCTGAATCTTGAAGACAGCCAGAAAGCATATATTTATAAGATTAAAAGGGGGAAGGATATGTCTGCCTCAGGGCACACAGAAGCCTTGTGGCTTCTCTTCCCAGGGCCAATAGCAAATGCCATAAGAAGACCTTCTGTTGTTTTTACTAAGCAATCTGATGTCCTTATTCATATCTAAAGGCCGGTATCTTTCCCTATGAGAAGTCCCAATGAGGTTTCCTGTGGCAAAAGAGACCTGTCCTCCCCAAGTCATCAGGCCCAACATCATTTAAGCAAAGCACAAGCTGCTGTGCAGCAGCCTTCCCTTTTATGCTGCAGTTTGTTTTCTTTGCCTGTAATGGCCGTAATCTGTGTGCTTGCTGCACCAGCTGTAGCAGGATGAAAGTAGTAAAAAGGTTGTGCTGAATGTGCTTTTTCTCAGAATTGTTCAGAAAGATTCCTCTAATTCCAGGACGCATGCGCTCAGTAGGGTGCTTCAGAGCCCTCACAGTCATTTTACCGTGATTTCAGTAGTTACATGGGCCCTACCATTAGAGTTTCCCTCTGGTGGTGCAGCCTTGGTGCACATGGTAGGGAGCTGTGTGAGAAAAGACATGGTCAGCATGGCCTGCTGCAGCCTCATTGCCAGCTGCGTGCTCATTAGTGCTGTGTGCGGCCCCGTGTCACACTGACGCCACCAACACTCTGCCCTGCTTTGCTTGTTTATCAACAAATTAAGAGCTCAGAATTCATTAAATTGATCAGAGCTTTGTAGCTCAGACTTAAACTGTAAAGGAGCAGGAACTCCGTCTGTGATCCTGGGCAAATAGCTTAAATTCTTTGCACCGTGTCCATCTATGAAAATAGTAAGAACACTAGTTCTCAGACCCAAAGGGTTTAAGAATAAATGCTGTTCAGGTTAGAAACTATGTCAGTAGGAGCCAATAAGTATGTTAAATAGATATGGAGCAGAGTGGACCACAAAAATGTCAATGGGCCTGATGCCAATACTGCCAGCTCAGTACTTTTCTATCATAAATCTAATCTTCCCTCCCTGCAGAAGAATCAGTCCTAAGACTCAGTTCTGCTCAGTGGGTGGCATATAAAGCAGCGAAAAAGTGAACCAAAACTGTAAGCTTAGCTGCCATCAAACAGTAGAGTATATTCATGAGGGCATGTAATTATCCCAATATGGTTTTCCTTTTTGTTGTTTTTTAGTAAAAGCCTCATTTAAATCCAGGTGATTTTCACAGATACACCCCACCCCCCCCTTAAGTATAAACAATCAGAAATATAAAGTACTGAAGGTAAGAGTAAGAAGTCATAATATAGCAAGATTAATTTTGCTGCTTGCCTGTGCATAATACCTCAGAAAGTAATTCTTCAGGAAGAGCCTACCTAGCACTGAATACATATACTTCAGGGACTGTAATGCTGTGTTCTTGTAGCATATATCTCTGCACGCAGCCTTTTACTCTCCTCTCCCAGTATCACTTTTTAATAAGAAAACAGGGAACTACTGAGATTGCTGTAGTTTTACATGCCGTTCAGGAAGAGTTGCAGTAAATAGAAGAAAAAATAAAGGTATTTTTAATAAATGATATGTTGCTGTAGGTAACCTGAATAAAAACAGGGGAAATACAGGTGTGATCACTGAAAGCTCTGAGGCAGCTCCATTCTAGGTGCTTGCCAGCTCTGCCTCAAGGCAGAATCAAAGATCCCGTGGAAGAGCTACTAGAGGGAGCCACAGTCCAGCCTCAGGAGGGTCAGGTGCACCGTGAGCAAGCACAAGCTACACTGGGTGTCAAGGCAATGAGTGGATCATTCAAAGTCCTCCTTGAGGGCAGAGTCAGCTCCTGGAGATGCAGAAAACAACCTTACAAAGGAAGGAGCTGAATATCAGCCCCACTACCCATCACCCTTTCTCCTTGGCACGAGGTAGATAGATGGAAGAGTCACAGAAAATGAGAGGAATCTGCTTTCTTTAAAATTAGCCAATAAAACCTGAGCAACTGATAAAAGTTCTTGAATCATATCTGGACTCAGACCTTTGCAAGGTGGATGAAATACTAAAAGGCTTATTATACTGAGAAAGACTTTTAACCTTTTCCTAGCTGTCCAGGAAAAGAGGGGAAAGAGGCTGAATGGCAAAAGAGGCCGAAGAGCATAAGCAGAGGCAAGGAAAAAGGGATGTTAACTGAAAAAAATAATTATGCAGTGTTGGGGAGATTGAAGTCCTGGGTGTGAAATATGAAAAAAGAAAAAATATAAAATCACATCTTAGGGACAGATGGAATAAATCGTAAATGATTTAAGATTTAAATAAAATCAGTAATTAATTTAAAATAATTCTTAAATAATCAGCAAAATAGGTGTTTTATTCTGATTAATTTTATTTATGTTTTTGCCTGCATTTTCCTTCCAGCCTGACAAGAATGTGATGTAGTGGTTGTACTAGAACATCAACCTACAATTCATTGCTCCTTTTTTGTTAATTAAACGTCTATGTCCTTGTTGTTAGAAAAGCATTTTAGTGTCATGAGCAGAAGGGCTGGAACTGTTGTATACTTAGTGGTTATTTAGTGGTTAGCAAAGCCACATAAAATGGTGTTGTGGTTTAACCCGGCAGGCAGCTAAGCACCACACAGCCGTTCTCGCACTCTCCACATCTCTGTGGGATGGGGGAGACAATCGTGAAAAAGAAAAAAAAGCTCGTGGGTTGAGATAAAGACAGTTTAATAGGACAGAAAAGAAAGGGAAAATAATGATAATAACAATAATAATAATGATAATAGTAAAAGAATATACAAAGCAAGTGTACACAATGCAATGCACAATGCAATTGCTCACCACCCGCTGACCGATGCCCAGCCTATTCCCGAGCAGCAGCCCCCCCCCGTTTTATTGCTCAGCATGACGCCATATGGTATGGAATATCCCTTTGGTCAGTCTGGGTCAGCTGTCCTGGTCCTGTCCCCTCCCAGCTCCTTGTGCACCCCCAGCCTCCTCGCTGGCAGGGCAATACAAGGAGCTGGAAAGTCCTTGGCTCTGTACAAACACTGCTCTGCAGCAACTGAAAACATCACCATTATCTTCATCAAAAAATCCAAAACACAGCATTGTGTGAACCTCTACAAAGAGAATTTAACTCTATCCCAGCCAAAAACAATGACAAATGGTTAGCAAAGCAAGCACTGTTATCTTCATCGATATGAGTATGCTAAGGTCCATTATTTGAAATGTGCTTGTTGAGGGACATGGAAGTTTGATCATCCAATGCCCCATAAGCTTTCAGTCCGAAATTGGAGATCTGCATTGTTTGGTGTACCTCCAAAACCTGTAATAAAAGACAATAATGAAAGTAAAATTTTAATCAAAATAGTAGCACTATAACAAAGTCAATAGTATATTCGAAGGAGGGAGCATAGAAAAATATGTCAGTGGTTTCTAACAGTTTCTGTACTATGCTCACTTAGTCAAATGGCACAGCTCAGGAGTTGCTAATTGCTTCATTTTCTTTTGAACCGCAGTGTCTCTGGAAGGAGATAATACAGGAGGGAATAACCTTTGAGATGTTTTCTATCCTGTTTTATTCTTTTTGTTTTCCACAAATTAATGTCTGCAAGCACCACCGTGAGAACAACCCTACAGTGCTCAGCCTGTGGGCTCTGCACTGCAGAAATGCTCTAATAACACTGCCTGTGGCTGCCAGCTGGTGTTCTCCCCCTCCCCTTTTCTTTTCTAAGCCGAGAAGGATGTGAAAGCAATGTTTATTTTTAAAACATCAAACCCACATTTCAGTAAATGAGTATCCTCGGTGCTTCTTTTTGTCAATCCAACACTTTTGCCTATGTTATTTCTTTAATAACTATAAGCCCTGTGTTTTTAATGGGTTCTTAGGGAGTTTGCCATGTGCTGCCATTAGGGGTGGGAATGGATAAATGAGCAATATCATGTGAAAATATCTAAAAATCAGGAATACAGAAATTTAAAAAAAGCCTATTTAAACTAGTGCTCCCAGACTCCTGCAAGTATTTGCAGCTTTCTAGTAGGCTTCATGTTAGCCAGCCAAGAAGACATCTGTAGTACAGGCAGGGAACTCATGTAGTTTCTGGGGCAGAGAAAGGGAAATAAAGAGAATATGTACATAAGAAAAGCTGCCTTTTATACTTAGGGTTGTCTTTCTCGCTGTGTACTGGCATAGCTGGGCTACACTTTGGGTAGATAAGCAGCTGAAAAAGACAGAGGGACCTTCCCCAGGGTGTTCTTATTTGTGGGCACCAATGGTATACAAGATATCCTGATCCCAAACCCATGTCATATGGGTCTGCAGTCTTCTGCCAGGACATCCCAGAAGAAATAAGCTTCAAGTCCCAACTGTAAAAAATGCACATCTTGTGAAGTCAAGCTGTCCCCACTCTTCTGCCAGAATAGTCTCTTAGCTGTGGAAGCAGAGTGTTTCAGTCTGTGGCTGTGTGCATGGTGTGCACACATATGGCTATATGCAGCATCAGTGCAGCCAACCAGCTCTACCCAGCTAACCCTAATTATCCAAAGGTTTCAGGTGTCCCAAGAGACTTTCAGGTAATTGAGGTTCTACGTTCTACTGTAATTTATTTTACAGGAGGGACTTAGCTGTTACAAAAACCCTCTCAAATGACTAACTGTTCATTTTAGTAGGATTTGTATTGGAATTGACTTAGGGAAAAGGCTGATCTGCTCAACCTGTCAATGTTTAAGTATGTGATATGCAGAGGGATAAATAAATGGCCTATTAAGTGGACCATATACAGTATGAAAATACAATGAATACACGAAATATATTTAACTCTTGTGTAAAAGCTGAGTAGCTGAAGTCAGTTGCTAAGGCTAATTCCAATGCAAATTATATTGGAATAAATGAGCAAGAGTGATCAAATAGCTTCTTTTACCATTGCACAGCCTCAAGGTATGTGTCCTACCGAAAATACTGAAAAGCATGAACTGAAGAGTTCGTCAGCCACAGCTGAAGCACTTTTAACGCACGTCAATGTTGCTAGCTGTAGACTCACCACAGAAGTGTGTGTTTACATGTGAATGCTTTCTGATTAAGCCATAATTACCAAAGCAGCCATACTGAGTTGAATGTCACTGACCTGTGGGTGTACATTAGTCCTGCACATTTAATCTTGAGCTATCAATCCATGTTTGCAGCGTATGGTATAAGAGGATGCTTAAATCTAATTTTCCGTAGCTGCGTCATCAGTCTCTGACTTCAGCGGGACTCTTTAAGAAAATGAGCTCAGCTGTTGACAGGTAGTGTGTGAATATGGCTAATAAGGTGTTTATGTCAGGAGAACAGTGCTTTAGTATAGAGTACTGTGGCAGACATAAAATGATGCAACGATGTTATGAATACCATAAGAACCATGATCATTTAACAAAACAGGTATATAATCGTTGCAAACATTTTACAGTAAAGAAAGTCACAGTATCACTGTGCAGATCGTTAGGATTTCCTGAATGACTGTATCTGTGTAATAGCCTGCCGGAATTAAATGGAAAGCACTGGAGTTATTTTGTGTGTAACCTGTCACCATCATCCCACCACTACCAGGTCTGAAGGTCTTACAGCTTGTGTCCAACAGGTCACAAGAATAGTTTTGCCAGCTCTTGATCTTCACAGATATGAGAACTATAAACACTGCAAAAGTAACTGGGACTTCAGGTAGTTGTCAGGAGCAAAACCTGCCTAGCTACCTTTTAAATGATGTTTTCCATGCTTAAAAAAAAAATAACTTAATTCAGAGCTAAGAGAACACTTTTTCACAAGCCCCCACTATGGTACTAGTAGGTGTTTCTAGGAAGCTGAGAGTTACTGAAGCAACAGGAGAGATAAAGATATCCTGCCAGAGAGATGAACATCTAGTCTGCTCTGCCCAGTCCTGGGCTGCTCAGTACAAGAAAGATATGGACACAGTGGAGTGAGTCCAGCACAGGGCCACAAAGATAACTGAGGGACTGGAGCATCCTTTATATAAGGAGAGGCCAAAGGAGTTGGGACTGTTCAGCCTGGCGAAGAGAAGGCTCAAGGGGATCTTATTCATGTGTATAAAAAAAAACCTGATGGGAGGAAATGAAGGAGCCAGGCTCTTCTCAGTAGTGCCCACTGACAGGAGAAGAGGCAATGAGCACAAATTAAAATGTGAAATTCCATCTGAACACAAGAAAACACTTTCTTACTATGAGGGTGGTCAAACAGAAGATGTTGCCCAGAGAGGTTGTGGCGTCTCCTTGGAGATATTTAAAGCCTGACTGGACACAGTCCTGGACAACCTGCTCTGGGAGAGCCTGCTATAGCAGGGGTTTGGACAAGATGAGCTCCGGATATCCCTACCAAGCTAAATGATTCTGTGATTCTGTTAAACTAAACTGAAAAGGGTTGGTTTGGGTTTTTAGTTTTTACCACCTTTTGTATAGTCCCTTCCCTTCCCTTCCCTCTTTTCCTTATTAAAAAAAAGACCTAGAATTTCCTCTTGGATCAATGTATTTAAAATATCTTTTGTCATCACACTGAAAATAACTTTCCCACCCATAAGTAGAAAACATGCACATATGTGGTTGCATCACATAAGTACATGTTCTTTTCCTCACTGGTTAGCAAAAACACAATGGCGTGAGATTGAGTGGTAGAGAAGGATATAGAATGGAAAGAAAAGTGGATGAGAGGAAAAAGAAACAAATTCTTGAGACAGCAAATATACTAGTTGCAAAGATTGTAGCATATAAAATACCAGATAGCAATAAACTGAAGAATACAGTAGATGAACCTGAATTAGTCATAAAAAGTGATCTCAGTGACAGGAATGCATTAAAAAGCCTTTATAAAAAGAATCAATTACTTGCCCTTTGACGAGAAAAAGAAAAACCATGAAACTTCCATGAAAAGCACTTAGTGTCATGCCACCATGATTCTAAGACAAAAGAAGGAAAAAGAAATGATTGTTTTTGCTTAGTTTTTATCAGACTCCTATAACTTTACCGATTTTTTTTTCTGGTGCTTTTTATAGTTTAGCAGAAATACTGGACAGCTGGAGAAATGAAGCAGCGTGTAATGCTTAAAAAATGCTTGGTAGCGTATATTCCTTTGTCTTAGTGCCTTCTGTCACAAAGGACTGCAAGCACCTTTTATGTGTCATTACATTTCCCAGAGATTCAAAAATTGTCTTGCTGGAACAGCTCACCATCCCATTGCAGTGAGGGTCGAGAAATGGGTGCTTCAAAAGAAATCAATAAAAGCCATGCAATGTGCAGATACAGATCTTTTCTAAGCATGATAGGTGTGATAAAAAACTGAGTTTTTATATAATTGAGCTTATTCATGTTAATTTGTTTTTTATGATTCCGTATTTTATACTGTTGGTGCATTTATGTTTTTATTAGCATTTGTAGACTAGGTTTATGGCCTCGATCTGAAAAGCAGATATTTAAATATTTAAATGTTCTTACTGTAATTATTTGGACTGCTTGTATGCTTTAGATTAAGAACTCTGCAAGAAAAAACAGTGGGTGGACATAGCCTCTGTTCCAGCAGTCATTCCTTTTGGGCTCAACATGGGAAGAATAATTACGTTAGAGTTTGCAATCTCTTTCCGAAGTACTTAAGGTTAAGTATTACAAAATGTCTAAGGTTCCAGTGATAAAACAAGAGTTGCTGTAGATTAAAACTTTAAATGTTCATTAAAAACAAAAAACAAAAACAAAACAAATAAAAAACAAAACACAAATGTTGCTGTTTATTTATTTTTCCTCATGCTTTTTATGGGTCATGACTTTCTGAACGTTTAAGTAGAAGGCTATACAAAGTTGATTCTATTAGATATTCATACACTTAGAGCTATTTGAAGATATTTTATGGGTTGTATTACTTCTGTTTCCAGCATTTTTACTTTCTTCCTGTGTATTCACTATCCTGTTTTTCTCTGATGTCTGAGTCAGGAGACCTATAACTGTCTACTAGTTGATGCACCCTAACATGAAAGTTGTCAGAAGTTAAATATATGATAACTGCAGGCTGAAACGTGTCTTGTCAACTATCATATGGGGAAAGACGTCTTCACTAGATTTATAGGGTTGTGTTGATCTGTCTCACTAGTGTTTCAAGATTTCTAGAAGTACAATACTTCCCTGACAACCAGAGGGAGGTTACTGCCTGTCACAGTTTGTAGTTTAAACGTACTCCGTTATTGCCTGTCATAGCTTGTAGTTCAAGTACGTTTAGTTTAATACTACAAACCTGTGAATTATAACAGCGATAGATCCTGAGCTCAACTCTCCAGGTAATGAAATATAGTGTCGTAGCTCAGCAAACTTTTGTCATGAATGCTTATGAGTTTGACTGTAGACATGCTCACTGTAAGTCTGCATAAAGGTCTGCAAATTAAAAAATACTTCATTGCAAAATATAATTTATTTAATGGATTTCTGTCTTAATTTTCACTGAAAGCATTATTAATTCACAGTTTATTTCAACGTGTTATCTTTAAGAGAGAAGTTAACTGTTTGGTGTTTTCCACCATGTTGCTGGCTTATGAAACATGGCCTTTCAGTCTTCACATGTATACTCTATCGCATAATAGGATGAATTAATGCTACACAGTTTTTCAAAGCACTGTGCAGACAGTGTACTAATGACTGTATTGGCAGTGATTCTTTGGTCCATATATTCTAAAGAATCATAAAGTTTACTTCTATTCTCTGGTCCTTGTGCTGGTTTTGCATGAAGATAAAACTTACACATTGAAATGCTATGCTGGGTTGGATATAAAGACTAAACAACATTTTCCATTTTAAGATTATGCTGCTTAGATCCTCATAGATTTTTGAGACTTTTGCTCAGTTCAATAGATTTTTCCAGGCACGATCTTCTCTCAAAGGTGTCTTTAAAAAATAATTTACAGACAATTTCATTATACTGCTGGATGTGATGAGTTAATTTTACCGGGTATATCTGTTTCTGTAGTTATTAGATTTGCGCTATGCAAATATCTGAAAAGTTTGCTTCTAAAAAACTGTGTAGCTAAAATTTTCTAGAGTTGGAAGCTAAAAGACAAAAGTAGATCTCATTGCTTACCTTGGGATAAATCCTTATGATCCTTATGATGACAGAGTATAGAATTTAAATATGCTAGGTAACTTTCATTTTGCAACCCATTTAGGTTTTTAAGGTATGCAACATTTAAAATTCTTTTAAAACTAATACATTTAAATTGCATTGACAGGACATCAAGGATGTATGATAAATACTTACAGACTGATGTTACAGCTTCATTCTAAAAATTATTTTTGCAGGGAAGTAGTATAGGCAGATGAGGAATTGCATGTACTAAAAAGACCAAATTCCTATTTTGAGGTGTCCCCCCCCCCCCGAGTTTATGTAACTCACAATTTAAGAGAAGAAAAAATATGTGAATTTCTGGATATTCAACTGATATCTAATTGGTATGGAAGCTCCAGTGCAATGTCATCTGCCTGAAAAGTTTCTGGCTCCTATGCCTATTTGTCCATTTCTGAAAATGTTGTGAAATGTTTTAATGTTTTAATGTCTGGATTCAGTAGTACCCACTGGTACAGTAAAAGGGAAAGATCATCCATTTTTTACAGAGATAATGCAGAAAGCACATTTCATTCCCTCCAGGCTCAAATCTCCCTGGCAAACAGTCCTTTCCATCTCACTCCCTAGCATGTGGGAGGGGGGCATGTTGCAAGGGAGAAGAAGGGACCGAAATGAAAAGGTTATATGGGGTTTATAACATGAAGCAATGTGTCTCCATCATTGTATAGTCCTCGGGACTACCATTACATCTTCCAGAGGACCTGATAGTAATATTTTAGATTTCAGTTAGAAAATTCATTTGCCTACTTCAGATTTTGTGTAATTCTGTCATTGTAGTGTCAGAGTGCCTCCCAGGGATTTAAAAATAGAAATGGTCTTTCCCAGGCTTGAAAAAATAGCTGATTTAACTGATAAGTTTATTTTATTTTATTTTATTTTATTTTAATTATGATGGTGCTTAAGAAGATGCATCCTGTGACGGGAAACTGATCTAGCAAAAGAGTTTAAGTAGAGTTTTTGCTCATATGTGAGCATGGTGTGCTGGTGCTGTGCTGCGTCATCTATACAAAATACTCCACTGGTTAGTGTTGTTTGGGACATAATTTAAAAAAAAGCAGCAGCCATTCTCCTGAAAGTTTCTTAGCCACATGCATCAGGAGGAGGTGGGCCTGGGAGGGCAGGGTGAATGTCTCCCTTCTGCCCCTCTGGTTTTACTGGGAGGGAGAAACACCTGAACCATCAAGCATTGTCTGGGATATGAGGCTCTAGAAATGCGCTGGGGTTTGAATTAACTTGGAAGCAGTGTTCATGTAGGTGATCTCAGGAGACTTTAGCTATTTTGGAGCAACATTTCATAGCATGTTATTTCAATGTCATTAGATCTATGTTAAAATGTTCTGCAGAGTCTGATTTAAACTTGGTCACTAAAGTTAAACTGGCCTCAAATCTAAAGCTGAATGCATATTTCTGGGTATGCATATTCCCGTCTGAATACAGGTAGAGGCAGTTTTCCATTATTGTCTTGTGGGAGTTAGTAAGCCAAGAGGGAACCGCAAGAACATATGCAAAGCCAACAGGTAGTTCTCTGTATCCATACTGGTTGCTTAAATGTCCCGAGCACCTTTATGAGCAAGCATGTGTTCCCCAGTGCAGACTTTTGTACCATGTGATGTTTAGCACAGTATGTTACAGCTATGAATACAGCCTGTATTCTGGAAGCAAAAATAGAAATTTATGGAACTATGTGAAGGTAATACCAGGTGTACCTCTGAGGAACTGAATGGATCATAAAAACAACTTTGTAATGAACACCGTATTCCTATCTGAGATATGCCAATGTGATGTGCATCAAAGCTTATTCTCCTTTTAATAGCATAATGAAAAGGTAAAACTGTACGTGTCACTGGTCCCTGAGGAAAAGGCTCCACTGAGTGCTGCAGCGCATCAGCCATCTATGATCTTCTGGACAGCAGCCAAGAGGAACATGAAGGAATTGGTGAGAAGTGTTCTTTACAGTAGTGCAGTGAAGGTTGTCTTCTCTGTAGGAAGATGAACCTTTTCAATTATACTGGGAGCTGTAGAGTCTAACATGGGCCCCAGTGGTGAGATAATTGCTTCAGAACTTACTGCAATATAGAAGTTCCTATTTTAAGAATTGCTGTCTTTCTCCCCCTTCATCTGCACTGAGTTTTTTTTTCCCTCCCAATTGGAACGTTAGTAATTAGCATAGCAATAAATGTGAAAAAAAAAAAGCTTTTTGATTTTAATCTTGATCAGTGCTGATTCTATAGAAGGAGCACAGAAACATCGCTAAAGGGCAATCTCCTCACCTATTTGATTTCCTGTTCAGGAACTCCTTTGCACTGGTGACTCTTTACTGATCTTACATTCACTGCCAACTTCATCCTCATATTCACTTAAACTTTTCTTGTTTTATTTTTCTTTGTCATTGTTTTTACATTTTTATTGCTGTTAATTGTTTTATTGTTGTTATCATTACTATTGTTGTTATTATTAAATAGAATACAAAGAGATGGGACGACATTCTTTATTGTTGTCTCCTTCTGCCCTAACATTTGTTTCTAGAAATTGGACTCTGATGGGGACTGCAAGCTTATGAATTGTTTCTTTAGAAGGGCCCTGTATGACCTACAAAATACAGTGTTATCTGAGGATTTAAAACATCTCCGTTGAGAACCAAATCAATAACTTTAACTTCAGTCTAGTAATAAGCACTTTGCTGTGATAAAGTAAATCTCAGGTTTGGTGAGTTCCAGCAGAATCACATTACGGAGGCGATTTGCTGTTAGACATCAAAGAGACATCCTGAGTATTACAGACAATGAATGAATGAGTGGGAGATATGCCCAGAGTTTCTTATCAAAATTATATAAAAACAGAGTGCAATCTGTTTGCATTGTTCACAGCAGCAAAAATACCTTCTGACTAGGCTATTTGGTTAATATATTGCTGGTCATGTTTAATGTACTATGCCAGTTTTTTTTTGGTTAGACTCTCAACTTTTGTTGGAGTTAGGAACAATACTGTCTTACAGAGTCCATTCGTCTATTCACGAAGTCTACCTTTCTAGTTATTTATAGCATATAAACCTCAAAGAAAGGTATAGATTACACTTAAAGTGTAATCAAAGCCAAACATACACCTATGCAGTCTGACCTCTTGGTGTTTGATTTACTTGTCCACTCTCGTCTGGATTATGCTCCCACTTTAAACGAAAGCAAAATGTCAGTGATGTCACCGGTGTGTTCATGACAGAAACTTGGTAGTCAAACTGATGTGGAAAAACGTAATTATATTTCTAAATCCAGTCTTTTTTTTTTTTTTTGAACATACACAAGTAGAATGTATATAAGATCTAAAATATTTTTAGCCTGATTTCCTAAAGAAAAAAGTATATACAACTGTCTTTTCTATATGATCTTCTCTCCCTTTGTAACCAGTTTTCAAATTTCAATTTTTTTTTTGGACAATATTCATGTTTCATTGAAGAACTGAGGTCCTGAGTATGTTTAAGTTCTGACAAGTCTGGCTACAACAAGTGCCCAAATAGAGAAGAGAAGTCCCCACTACTGAGGGAAGGGCCAGTGACTTTTGCCTGGCCTGTCAGCACATGGGTAGCTTGAGGCTGGTCCTGGCCCATGCCAACCAAAGGGAGTGTGCGGATGACAAGAGGTCTGTGGAAGGAGGCATGGATAGGAATGGAAGGACACAGTGTCATCAGCACACAGGCGTTGATGTTCTCACTGCCTAGGCAGTGAATTGTTTCAGGTGTTTCCTTTCAGTAATCTCTTAAAATTTGGCTTGTATTCCTGGCTCAATGACATCTGAGTACTACAAACCGTGTTGATCTGAATACATGGCTGTTGCCAGCTTAATTGCCTAGTGATCTAGTTGGCAATCCAGGATTCCTCAGTGAGCATGCTCTGGAGCCCAGCTGGGACATCGGAGGTCTCCTGGGGGGTGGCTGGGCACACAGGATGAGGGTAGCCTCTGTCCCACGTGGCTAGAACAGCAGAGGAGCAGCAGGTGGGGTACCCCTCTGAGCTGGCTCAGGTTCTTACTTGAGGAGGTGGCATAGGGATGCCAACTCACTGTGAAGTTAGAGTTTATTATTGATCTCTCTGGTGTGATAAGAATACATAGGAAAAAACACACTGTCCTTGAAGATCTGTCCTCAGTCACAGCATTTACAAGCTGGGTATAGCTTGCACTCTGTAAGCATGGTCCATACCCAGTTGTATTGATAAGGTTGATACACGAAGAACATACACGCTCCTGAAAGTTCAGTCAGTGAGGAACAGACTAGCCCGATGAAGAGTGCTGTCTGGGAAAAGTTCAGGTTTAGGTTTGTCATTTTCTTAAGAGAAATAACCAGAGGAAAGAAAAGAGAAAAGAACAGTCCTTTCCAGAACTGTTGAAGTTTGGAAATAGGAAAAGCAAATGCATAATGAAGAGAAAAATGATATAGTTTTCACATGCTTTCATACTTCAGTTAGATAAGTGAATTAATCTCACTGAGAAGTGTCTGATTGAGTAGTACACCTTTTAAAACAGAAACTATGCTATTCTACTCTTCAGTTTGATGGTATGCTTCACACATAAATCCTAACTCAGTTCTGTGCTGATAACTTGATGAGAGGGTATCCATCTACACAAAACTGTAACTCAACATGTAAACCAACAAATAACGAAGGAATCTAGTTGCTGGATTATTGCTCAACATAAGAGAAACTTGGAGTTCGTAATGACAGTGGTTTTAGACCCCTGAAATTACCAATTGTAATGTCTCTAAAACAAGAGTCCTGATAAATCCTGATAAGTTTCTGTTGTGGTTTAGCCCCGGTAGGCAGCTAAGTGCCACACAGCCACTCGCTCACCCTCCCCAGGTGGGATGGGGAGAGAATCAGAAAGGTAAAGGTGCGAGAACTCATGGGTTGAGATAAAGACAGTTTACTGGGTAAAGCAAAAGCAGCGCGCGCAAGCAAAGCAAAACAAGGAATTCTTTCGCTACTTCCCATGGGCAGGCAGGTGTTCAGCCACTTCCAGGAAAGCAGGGCTCATCACATGTAATGGTTTCTTGGGAAGACAAACGCCATCACTCTCCACGCCCCCCCTTCCTCCTTCTTTACCCCAGCTTTTATGGCTGAGCATGACGTCATATGGTGTGGAATATCTCTTTGGTCAGTCTGGGTCACCTGCCCTGGCTATATCTCCTCCCAGCTCCTTGTGCACCCCCAGCCTCCTCGCTGACAGGGCAGCACAAGAAGCAAAAAAAAAAAAGTCCTTGGCTCTATGTAAATATTGCTCTGCAACAACCAAAAACATCACCACTATTTTCATCAAAAATCCAAAACACAGCACTGTGTGAGCCTCTACGAAGAAAATTAACTCTATCCCAGCCAAAACTATGACAGTTTTGGAAGGAATTTCATTAGTTGGAAGGAATGAGCACAGAAAAATGAAAGGAAGGGCACACTCTCCAGTAACATGCTAGCAGCAAGCGCACAATGAAGCTGGGGAGGAACTCTGCAACATCTTTTTATGAGTAAATGTGACATTTTCAACAGAGAGAGAAAATTTGTGCCACCACTCTCACCCAGTTCTCGTTATCAAATTCATTTGTAAATTACTTCAGCATGCTAAACAAAACCCAAAACTGGGTACAAGTTTTTTCACTACAAAGGAGTAATGGACTTTCTGATGAGGACTGTGTGAGGCATTCGTTGGAATTTTTTTCCTCTCTGATCATTTTGTACATATAGAGTAATGTGACCTATTTTATTTGGCAATATAGAGTGCCTGGAGTTATAGCTCCGGGAAGGAAATAGCTTTGACACAGATTGACATTTGCCTGCTTGATAGCAATGTGCCTTCTGAAGATGAGAATGTTTCCAAGCAAAGATGATCCTTTTTGTGCCTCTCAATGGAAAAATTTTTTGCTTATTTCAAAATAATCAAAGAACCTCACCAAATCCTTTATTATCATTTGTCTGGGGAGTAAAAAGGGCTATTACCGTAGAATAAAAAACCCTCTTGATTGGAAGAGCACTCAACTTCAACCAAACAGCATATACTGATGCCTGGATTGAGTTCAGTGAGAACAGACATGATTGCAGCAAAGTCTGAGCAAGGAGGGATCTTCTTTAGACATCTTTCTGAGACAGCTGTTACAGGAGGGAAATGTCTTGACAGAGCCAGGAACTTAATGTTGAGTATCAGCTGCCCCAGGTGACTGGGAGATATTCTACTGAAAACATTCCTCTGCAAGCTTTTATTGTGTGAGCAAGGCAAATGACCAAAATACTGCCCTGAAAACTAAAATGAAAGTCACAGGTATGCAAAAGGTGCTTGCTTCTGAATTTCATACCCATTTATCTTGAGATAAATTAATTGTAAAATATTGATATAAAAAATCCGAAATAGACTGATATCTGCTCAGTAATACTGTAATACCCTCTGGAAACCCAGAAAAGAGAATTCAAATTATGAGCTCATGGTTTTATTAGTCAACAGTGAATATTTTAGAGACAGTGGAAATAAGTTATTTTGGACTGTTGCTAACTAAGGATCACATTTGCTTCTCTGAGTCCACTCATATTTTCTTCTTAGAATGCATTCATTATTAAATTATTTTGAATGATCTTGCACATGGTAAACATACATAAACAACTATAAAAGCCCTTGCTAGAAATAGTTTTCAAATAAAAGGACTTAGAACTCTATACTGTATACTTGCAATGCATGTGAAAGGGTATTTTCTGAAATTCTTGAAGCTAAGGTTAAACTTAAATAATGAAAAGCAATGTGTTAACTTTTTTAGCAAAAATAATGAACATTCATTCTAGATCTCATAGCAGAATAATCATTAATTAAACTCACTGCATTTTTTTTCCACACATAGTGCTATCTGTACTAGGGGGGAATGTGGTATCTTTTATATATTGAAAATCTGAAAGAAAATCAGGATTCTTGCTTCACAGATAGAGTGACAGAAATACTCTTGGAGGCTGACATTAAGAGATTTTCAGCAATGAATGGCAAATGAACACAAAAAACCCACATGTGTTGTCTGCCACTTCAGATGGCAAAAATAAGAGTTTTTTGGCGTCAAGTGTGTAATCGTGAGAATGGTGGTTAGTTCTGTGCTTCAAAGGCACAGTGAAATTAGCAGAGATTTTTTTTTTTCTGCTTATAGATATTGGATAGCCAAAAGTTGTAATTAGCCTTTCCCTGCTAAGGTAAAAACCAAACCAAACCAAACCAAACCAAAACACTTTTTCCTAGCAAACATTAGTAGCCTATCATAGCGCTCAGGGTGATAAAAAGCAAATAAACAGTTAGTACAGAGCTACATTGCTGGTAGTCCTGGTAAATGCAAACTTCCTCAGTTTGCAAACTTGAAGGTTGTAAAATCCTGGTCTTAATAAAAGCAGAAATTCACTGTGTGTGATTTGTAGTTCACAGCATACAAATTACACTACATGAAGAGCTGAGTTATGCAAATCTAAGTCATATAAAAACCAATATCCAATAAATAAGTAAGCAGGGAGTTCTCTGCTGTGTTCTTAGCAGTTTTTTGATTACATATATCAGATTCATTTTTAGGGATGTTAGTAGAACAAAACAAGTAAATGGCATCTCTAATTTAGTTGTTTATCCCAGTTTCAGATCTGTTCCTTCCCTGATGCCTAATTACTGTTAGAATAAGAAGGCATGACACATAATGAGGTATTGGAAAATATCTCCTCTGAGCTTTGCTAAAGATACTAATATTTATTGAAATATGCTTTTTGTTTTCTAAGGTACTTTTACCTCTGCACCACTGCAGACTGAATAAGTTTTGCTGAGCAAAAGTCCCCATGGAATCTGATAATGAATATATTATTGCTCTAAGCACAATTGAAAAGGAGTATCCAAAAAATAGCTTCAATCCCTACCTGGAGTGACAGCAGTCTGTTTCTCTTCAACCTCACACTATTCTGTTTGTGCCACTGTTAACATATGGGCTTTACATCTTCTCAAAAACTAACAGCAATGTTTTAAACTGTTGTAAATGAGGAACATTTACCACGTGCCATAAAAGAAGTCATTGGCCTTGTTATTTGAAATGAGATATTGTACATTAGTTGCACAGTATTGTTGCTAGAGCCCTGAAAGCCCTTTAAATATATTTTTTCCTTAATTTTATGACCTGCACTTCCCATATAAAATAGCACTGATAATACATTTTTCTATAAAAAAATGGAAATAGGACAGCTTTTGAAGAAGATTTATGTTATCGAGTATCCACATGAACATACCTGTAATTTCAGTTGCTGCCTTGGGAAATGTGTTTCCAGAAAGATGGTTTAACTGGTTGACAGGCAATTATTCTGTGAAAAATGTAGACTAATTAGACAGTTCTTCTTTGTCACAGATATTCAGCTATTGTTCCACACAGAGTGGCATGCTGACAGACCTATTACCCCCTTTATAGTCTAGTGCCAAGGAAAACCTTTTAAAATAAATTACAGATGCTGATATTATTTAAAAGACACTTTAATTTAGGACGAATTAATGTTACTTTAATTACTTAGGGAAAACACAAACTTTTAAAAACTGAAAAACTTGCCAGCTTTACCAGGCAGTGGTTCTGCTCAAACCAGTGGTACTGTTCACATGAATCAAATCACTGTGCTACAGTGATTTTTTCACCAGATCTGTGGGTGATTCTCATTTATTCTGAAATAGAAACTATATACCCATATCTTTCTTCTCACTTTCCCTCACATGTAAAAAGTGTAATAGGAAGTCAACAGCCGAACTGAATTTTTCTTATTTTACTTTTGATTTGGTTCAACTCAGGTTCACAGGACCCCTCACCAAACAAGTGGTGCATTTCTACATAGACTGGAGTGTCTAGAAGATATTATGATGCTGAGCCATAGGCACCAGACTTAGCTGAACAACTATAACACTTGGCTATCGGTCAAGAGACATAGGTAGTTCAGGTAATCTATAGCATTCAATATGAGATTAGCCTCCTCATTAAACTGGCTAAATTAGGATCATAGAGTTGGGTGCTATGGAAACCCTTCCATAGAATTATTATTCCTGTTTCCACAGGCTCACAGGAACTGGGACTGTCCTGTCAGGTACTATATGCTACGTGACACTTTGTAGTTGCCTCAGCTGATTTGCAGTGAAAGAAAAATGGACAAAGGTGCAGAAAAATAAGCTCGTGAAGTCAAGATTACATGTCAAGTCCCTGCCAGAGCGAGGTACAAAATCCACATTACTTGATGCTAAATGCAATATCCTGCCTACTAAAGTGCCTTAAACAGAACAATTTCTGTTTACAGAACTTTGGTTTATTGGTGAGATATTAGAGGTTGCAGTAAATAACGTATTTTGTCTTCCAGTACATCAGCATTTTGTATGGACCTAATACTAGGGTGGACAATTTGGGGCCACTGAAAATTAGCATTTAGAATCTCTTTCCCTCCTTGTTTCCATGGAAGAGTGAAGGATTATCTATTAAATCTTATCTAGCAAAGATGATGCATTTCCTTGCTAAACTAATATCTGATGAATGCCAAGATACAAAAAAATTGAACCAGGGATAGTCTATAAATATAAATAGAACAAAATAAGAGTATGAATAGATGAAGTGTACCAGGTTCACTAGCACTGAATGTGTAATGAAATCTGTAATTGTTGTTTGACAATAAGAAAAAAGCCCTGTTAAACTGAATTAGTTGCTATCTTTTTTTTCCTAGTCTGTACAGACAGAGTCTATATAGCATATTTTTCAAGTTGGTTATCAAAAGAATGAAAGCAGGGTCTGAACTGAACATTCAAATGCAAAAAAGTGTTGAATTCAAGGCCTACATCTGAAGAAATTACTGCAGTTCTTGCTTGTAGCCGGAAAATATAGCAATTTCAAGTTTGGTTCTTGTGGGTGTGGTAAGCCCGAACAATGCTTTTCTTCTGTCTGAAGCTTCTTTTCTTTCCCTTCCAGCCAGCACCATGCACACTGCCTCAAGCCATGCCCAGCTGATCTAAGTCAAGAAGTTTATTCCTTTCCACTGCCTTTCTTTCCCTTTGTTTCTGCTGGGGAAACGACTCATTATCCTTAGTTTGCCCTTTCTTACCAGCTGGCAAGGAAGATGGATTTAGACATAAGCAAAGTATGAGCTTCAAAGACTGATCTTCTGTCTTCCAGACCTTGATCTCTGCTTACTCTCTAAAGTTCAGTTGTAAGAGGAAGAGGCCATGCCAATTTTCTGCAGTGCGCATGATCAGAACATCAAAAACTAAGGATGAGATTTTGCAATGAGGTGCACATGCAAAGAATCTCATCATCATCATGCTTATTGAGAGGAGCAAAGAGAAATGCATGTGAAACCTTTTCAGGAATGAGAGTGGAAGGATAATGCTATAGAAGAAAAGGATGAATTCAGAAACATAATATTTTATACTTTCACGATATTTTGAATGTATTAGGCCTTACAAAAAAATCTTTAGAATGTAATTCTGTATGTAAACAACATTCCAGAAGAAAAACTGTATGATATTTAAACCAAATCTTTCATCTACATCTCTGTAAATCGCCTGTCAGACAAAAAAGGAAATGGATATTAGAACATGAAAATGTATTCTGGAATATCCAGTATTGTTTCTACAAGAACAGATGAAAATCCATTTTATTCTAAATTAGAAATTCTGCCATTCTTAACAAAAACCTACTGTCTCCTAATGCATAAATAGGGAAATCATCAACCCAACACATTCATATATTGTGCTTTATGCCCTTTGGCCTCTATTGAAAAGGTAAATATTTATTTGTGTTCAACCATACAGTCATATAGCAAGCATTCTCCACAACAAGAAAGAAGCCCATTGAAAAGGACTGTTTTCCATCTTGTTGTCCTTCCCTGCTTTTAAGTTTCCTCCTTTCACTTTATTTTCTCTTTTTTTTTCTTTCATTTTGTGTTTTTTTCTCTCTTTAAAAAAAAAAAAAAACAACAAAACTTTTCCCTTCTTCAGATTCTGTCAACACTGAGAGGCAAATCAGAAAGTTAAGAAATATGAAATAAACAGATTGTGGGCAGTGGCCTATTAAGATATTAATTTAGGTCAACTTTCTAAACGTATTTAGTGCACAACACTATCTTATTTTTTGGACACTATAGAGACATTCCAGAGTATGTAGTATAGGAGGCCAGATATGTCTTCACTTGTAATATACAGTCACGCTATAGAGGCTTTGGAAGGTCCACTGTTTTTCATCTATGGAATGGCCTTAGGTTTATCTTTTAATCTATAAAATAAATTAAAGTAAGAACTTTTTTTAAAAAATCACTTATCCTCTCTACCTCTATAGACCGATTCAATATACTCACTGATGAGTGTTTGACATTGCAGAATAATAGCTTTGCTGAACTCTAGTGCTTGTGGGACATGGATATTTCTGAAGCTTAACCTGACCTGTGTACTGAATGTCTGCTAGTACCTTGCTAGTGGAGTATGTGGATTAAACTTTTAAGCAGAACTGCAGTTTTCTGCTTATTTACTGTTACCCCAGAGATCCCTTGCTTCTCTATTTTCTACTTTTCAGCATGTTTTCTCCCTTTTATATGACTTATCAAGTATTTCTTCCTTTTCTTTCACTACTATGTTTTTGCCATTTTTATGATTGATTTTTTGTGTGTTTTCCTTTCAGATCAGTCCTTCTTTGTCCCTAATTTCCACTTGTTGCTAAGCATAATTAAACCATGGGTACATAGGGATCTATTCACCTTTGAAGTGTCCTTGGATATCCTCACCTGCAAGTCCAGAAAAACTCATTTATGTCCTGCATCTTAGCTGCCAGTTCCGTTCAGATGTCTAAGGTACCATACATTACCTCAAATATCACTAAATGCCTTTGTTTCAGGGGCTGAATTGTACTTACTATCTCCCCCTCACCCCACAGAAGGTTTCCCCACTGTATTCTCCTCTTCTCTTCATCTTTCTCTGTTTTTTCCATTTCTTAAAATCCCACCTTAAATTCTCATGTCCTGTTCCCCAAAGCACTCCTCCCAGCAGAACTGTGTGCCTCAGGAACCTGTCTCACACTTACGCTAGTAACAGCCTTGTTGTGCTAGTAACATCATCTTCAACATCTTTCATCCTCAGGTTGTCCCTCATTAATCACCACAGGTATGTGCTCCCATCATATTTACACCTCCATGCAACCAGGGGCAAACATGGAGAGAGAGAGAGAAGATGGAGATTTTGAATGAAATACAAAGGAAGCCTTGCTTTAGAAAAATCTCAGTGTATGGCAAAGCATAAGGTGAATGCTAAATGAAAAAATCATCTTTACTTACGTGGAGTGACAGCCATTGCCCCCTTGGTACATCTTTTTTGAAGTCTGACTGTTTGGAAGAGAGTTCCTCAAGGAGACTCAGACAAGCAGCCTGAAATAGCAGAGCCACTAGGGAACAGGAAGCAACCAGTTGTTAGCTTTAGGAAGGAATGGAGGAGAATTTAAAGAAAATCATGTTTCCGATTGAGAACAGCAAACTAAAAACACATTTCACCTCCTCTCCTCCAGAGATTAACTGCCCTTGGCTGACAAGAAAAGAGGCCTGTAAACATTTGAAGTCCTAAACGTGCACAGTGCTTTTCTGCACTTCAGGAGTAGTGAGGAAGTAATGAAATTTGCTAAATGTCGCTGCTGTCAATATTTAGCATGCACAAGTGAGTAATCCATACAAGTAGAGTTATGGTCTCAACAGTGCTAAATGAATGAGTGTACTAGTAGTATTGGGCTATTTCAGTCTAAAAAAACCTGAAAGCATAGCAAGTAGTATATGAATCTGTTGTTAACAAGAACCAGAGCAAGTCCATGAGGAAAAACTTAGAAATTTACTACCTTTTCCAACCTTTATTTCCTACAATGATATTTTTACTGTTTTCCATTCGGTTCAATGCAACATTTCTACATAATCAAGGGAGGTGTTGAGGAGGCAATTTTAGCACAAGGTTTGGAGGGAAACATTCCCATTTACAGAACTCCCACTCCTGCAATTAAAAAATATGTAGCAGAAAGAAATACATTGGCTGTGCCAATGTCTCCCTGAAAAGAATGCAAAGGGAGTGCTTGTGGGCATTCATGTTATATCTGGTCCTACGCAATTCTCCGATGACTTTTGTTAGCAATTAATTTCAAGGTATTTCCCAGTTCCTATAGCATAGATGGCAGTAAGTTTTCCAAGTGCTTTAATTTCGCCAGAGCCACATCACTAAGTTTAAATATTGGTCAACTCCTCTTGCACTCGAGAGAATATGCATGGAAGGATGTTGCTGAGTGCCTTCAGCTGTCACACACCAGAGAGAGCACTGGGGATGGCAAAAAGCAAATCCAAGTCCCATTAGGCTCCACCTCATTCCCAGTGCTTGCACAAAGAGAAGACTTGGTTGCGGAAGGACTTATTTGCAATGGCAGGGGAGTTTACCTTCTCTGCAGTGGGCAGAGAAGGACTGTTTTTGCATTTTTGTGTTTGGGATATTAGGTACTCCACTTTGACGTTGAAGTATTGGGAGTGGGAGACTTTTTGTGGGTTGTGTATGCCTGCTACACATGACAAAATAGTGCGTGATACAAGGGATTTTTAGTAATGTTTAACACTGATGTGAAGACAAACGGCTAGGTCACCACTGGGCCTTGTGCTAAGTCTGCAGAAGATTCGTCTGTGCTCTTGCACTGTTTCACAGACTCATGACTCAGATCAGATATTCCAGTGCACTGTTAACAGCCAAGGCTAAAGATACTGATACGTGTAGTTTTAACAACTGGGATGTAAAAATTACCAATTTTTTGAAGCAAGAGACACCTTAAGCGCTTGGCTACAGAGCCTCATCTGAGTCCAGCTTGCCTGCATAGGTGAACTTTCATTGTTACTCCCTCCCTGTAAAAGATGGAACTCAGTTTTTTCATTTGCACTGACTGAGCTAGCAGCCTGTATATTAATTTTTAAAGCATTATTCCGAGGGTAAATTTTATAACCTGTGTTCAGTGTTTTTATAGTGTGAAATACATGAGTCACATAACACCACAGTTCTTCAGCTATACCAGTCTGTTCTGAATCCTATAATGTATAATTAACTTTGCAATCATTAATTAAAAATGTGATTATAGCTTATGATATATGACCATAATATAATAAAGACAAATTTTTACTTGACTATAAAAGAGAAATGAAGATACTAGCAATAATCCTGCAAATTTTAATACGATGCTTAACTTACTATTGTGCTTGGCAGCTTGTTTCCAGCAGACAATTTTACAGTGCATATATATAAAAAACAATCTTCTAACTCATCCTCATGGCCTTTTATTCCCTACTCATACTCTTAATAAAAGGAACAAGAGGTAAAGTTTTCAGAAGTGCTTCAGGTGCTTAGCATTCTAACCCACAAAAAAAAAAAAAAAANAAAAAAAAAAAGTGGTTCCCAGTAGCTTCAAAGTCATGTACCTGCATTCCTGCATTCAGGTGGCCTTATACATCAACTAGTTATTTCCTTTGGCAGAACATGTCAGGGAGAATCAGGCTATGTATCTTCTGAACAGAATGGTTAAGTTTGGAAGGGACCTCTGGAGGTCATCTGGTCCAACCCCACTGCCGAGCAGGGTCACCTAGAGCACGTTGCACAGGATCACATCCAGGCGGGTTTTGAATATCGCCAGAGAAGGAGATTACACAGCCTCTCTGGGCAGCCTGTTCCAGTGCTCTGTCACCCTCACAGTAGAGAAGTGTTCCTTCTTTCAGATATTCTTGGCCCAGGCATTTCTGCTGAAAGCATCAAACTGGTTGATGCTCTGTACTAGCGTGAGTCAGGACTGGTGCACAGGTGCCAAAACCCAGAGCTGCCTCTGGTTTCCCCTTTGCACCAGACAATTACGTACTGAACATTTCAAAAATAAATATGTTAAAAGAAAGTAGTTTGATAATTGTGGAAAGTTTACATTTTCAGTCTAGGAAAAAAAAAACACATGAAAAATTGACTGAAACATTTCACTGACTAAATTATGTCTCTAAAGAATTCGTATGCTGATCTCCCTCCTGATTCTTCTGGTAGGCAGCTTATTAAAAAGTATTTGAGATTCCTAGTTTTTGGCAACACTTCAGAAAGCAACCATAAGTAGTTACGGTCACATACATGGATAAAGTCCATTGTTAGTCTTATTAGTGTCAGACAGTGATGCACATTGAAAAGTAAATGGCTCTTTAGTTAGTCCCATTTTTTCTAATGGCAGACTGAGGAGTTAATGATTCCTTGAAAGTATTTTGAGATCTACTCATTCAGAGCTGTACCCAGCTCTAGATAACATTATTTTTACCATTATTAGCATTAATTATAATAGTAATAACCATAGCAGCAGCCAGTCAATAAGAATACCAGTACGCAACTAAGCAGGTAGTCACTATCTGATCACCCCAGCACACCTGCATTCATACCTAATAAGAAACAACATAATTTACTGGGAATGTCTTGAGGATTGAATGTCTGTTAACTCTGAAAGCATCAGATTCCAATTACAGAAATGACCCTCAACCTTCTATTTCAAGCTGGAAGTGATTTAGCATTTATCTCAGCAACTCCCCCAACTTCTATTATGCATCAGAGATCTTTCAAAGATTAATCTGAAAGATGCAGCTGAAGTGAAAAATGTATTAGTAGCTAATTGAGGTACTCACAAAACAGGACTGAGCCTGCTGAGCTAAAGGAGGCAGAACTGATTCTCAAGTTCTTAACAAAGCACAGAAAGGAAAGAAAATGAGGCTGCTAGAAAACATTTTGTTACTCAGGGAGGGGTAGGATTTTCTTCAGCACAGAAGGGAAAGTAAATTCAAAGGAAAGAGGGAAGTCTCATTTTTGGATTACTGAAGGAGCTACTGAAGGGAGCCTTAATTTACCAGACCTGGATCTGTTATTTTCTTTTTAGCTCTGTGCCCTCTAGTTTGTACCTATACCTATACTTTTTGGCTGAAGGAAGGCAGAAGGCAACGTGAGTCAGATCTTTGGTCATGGGATTAGGAGAAATCTTTGCTGTGAATTTACTTCAGGTATAGATGTGAGTTTGCATGTTTATCTGTCTGCATCTATCTGCCTTTTCTGCATTCTCAGTTTCTGGCTATTTGCTATAAGCACACCCGTGTCCTTTTCCACGGCTAGCAGTACTGAAGAAGATAGCTATTCTGCTTTGGCAGCGAGAGATCTGTTGGTACACAGTGCCCATGCTCACTTTCCAGATGAGTTTCCATTAGGCAGAAGAAAGACAAACAGTAGGATAGGTCTGGCATGAATCAGTGCACTGAGTGTTGCTGAGTGATGGTTGGTATTGACTAGCCTCCGTCATTCTGCCACACTGCATGGAAAGGAGAGGAGCAGATCAAACTAGAAATGGTGCACTGGGGTTAACTTGCAACTTTTGCATCCTTCTCACTGTCCCTTGTAAGTCACTAGTGATTTTGGACTAGGAGTTATTTGTATTAAGTGCCAGTGAGCTGCACGGTTCATAGCTTCTGTTGGCTAAGCTCACCGAAGTTACTGAGAGCAGTTTCAGCAAGCATTTCTCCCATGCCTTTCCAACTGCTCCCTCCCCTTGTCTCTCTGCTTTTGAGACTCCCTGTCTTCACGCCATTCTCTTTGTTGATTCTGGGGAATCTCTGTGGCCCCTCACCCCAATCCCCACACCCCAGGGACATGGTTTTTGACTCTGTGGCCGCATTTCTGCTTTGGCTGTTACACCTTATCTCCATTCTTCCTTCTCCTCGCCTTATTTCCCACTCTGACCATTCCCTCTTGTCTTCCCACTCTACGCCCTCCCCAGCCTTGTGCGTGCCCATACACAATTACTCTGTTTCTCCTGGCAGAGAGAGAGGTTGTTCCTGAGATGCTGGCCCAGGTGGTGGGATTCATCTAGCTCACTGTCAGCCATGAAAGCAGAAGGCTGTACCGTGATTTGGAAGGATGTTCAGAGGATTGGATTGAGGCTGTGGCAGCTGCAAACCTTTCAATGGAGTGTGCTGTGGTGGGCATGACGCATACAGCTGGCAGAAAGAAGTGAAGTGAGATGCAGGACGTGAGTAACCTGTTTACTCTGTGGGACATCTAATGAAAGGCAGTGTGGACATGACTACTGCACTGCAAAGGTTCAAGCCCTTATCTGTGTGCATGTCACTGGGCATTCCACTGTTTCCAAGAGCCGGTTTACCTGCGCAGGTTTTGCTTCCATAAAGAGATATGAAAAGCCTCTGAGTCCCTCCCAGTTTCTCCCCTCATGTTTTTCTTTTTTTTTTTTTTGCATGTCACCAGAATGGATGAGATTTAACTAGTCATCGGTGGCATCTTTGGCACCTATCAGACTCAAATTTCAAATATATTGTATAAAAAATAAACAATATCCATCAGACAGAATGGAACCCCTTGCCTCACTCAATTGATTATAAATCGTTGACAACACCAGACAACATCACTGACTGTCACAGTGCTTGACATCTTTTCAGAATTCTATTTTTGCTGGAATAAGCACCATTTCTTTATTCTTGCTACATACAGTAAAATGCCAGTACAAATCAATGCACTTTTTTTCTCTGATCATTTTTGAACATTTTCTTTACAAAATGCCAGACAGCCACATTTTCCCCAGAAGTGATAGAGCATATAAATTGCAAAATGATTTTATCATTTCTACTGGAGGTGGAGAATGTGATCTCCTTTGATGCTTTAACAATTTGCCAACTCTAATTAAAGAGATTTTAATGAGATTTTTAGTAATTACTTCAAGCAATAAGAAAACATAATTTCTTGATTAAATTTTACATAACAAAATTATATTTTGAAAATTCTATGTAACTTACAGCTCTTCACTTGTAAGCCAAAAAGCTGGATGAATTGTACAAATAAGAAGCTGATTTGGCCACAGAAATGCTATCACAACTAGGTTTAAATGTCCAGAAGCCTGCAAGTTTGAAATCATATGTAAACTTTAATCCTAAATTTATTCTGCTGTGTGCCAAAAGTCATTATAATGCTTAGGGGAATAAGTTCCTAATTTCTGAAGAGCTGGTCAAGAGCAATTAAATGGCAAAAGGATTATTAATGTAACATCGTGTACAGAATTCAGAACATGAATTGTTAACAGCACAAAGCACAATTAACTTTATTCTTCCTGCATAGATATGATGCTTCAACAAAAGTACTAATGATGGTATCTTCAAAGGTACAAAAAAGTGTAAGATCTTGACTTGTCATTGGCATCCAACAGAAGTTAACCACCTCAAGACCCCTCTGTGTCTTTGAAAATTTTCCCCAGGCTTGTAGACAAATCTGGTATCAGGGACAGACATAAGGTGGAAGAAGCTGGAGGGCCTTAGCCTCCCATTAGCATTGGATGGCATAGCACTTTCTCATGAATTACTTGATGGGACTGTGGTTACATGGATGTACAGCCCTCCTACATCTCTGTCATTCCCCCCCTCTCCGCCTCAAATCAGAATGAAGTTGTATCCATCCTTGGATATTATACTGTTTCTATCATTGATGTAATTTGAAGTTGCATGCTTGGAAAACATGACTGATTTTTATGTTGCATTTAGTAGTTTCCTGTAACTCAAAGTTCATTTCAACTGAATAGTGTTTGGGAGGGCTCAGCAGAAGTTGCTGTCTGAAGCTGGTTAACTTTGCTGCCTCTGAAGTGGTGCTTGGGTGCCAGCAGAAATCAAAATTTTCTCTCTGAGGAGTGCAAGGACTTCAACTGTATTTGCATCTGAAGGAATAAATTAATATTTCATATTAACGATTCACTTGCATAACCCGTTCTCTCTGTAACCCCCCTCTGCAGCCTTCTTCTCACAATGTCCAAGGGTCTTCAGCTCCACTCTGTATGACCTAGCTGCATAACCTTGTCTCACATTGCAGAGGAAATTGCCTTATGGGGAGAAAGAGCTGTAAGAGGTCTCTAGAAAGATAAGAAATGTGAAATTGCACAGAAGTAGGGTTGCTGAGATAGGGATTAGGAAGAAAAAAGAAAAAAACAATATGGAAATGTATAAAATCATACATGAGAAAATACGGGGTAGTTTTTGGATAACTGTATGAAGTCTTCAGTCAATTGGGTCATCAGTGCCATGATTGTGTAGATGTTGATGGAAGAGTCTGACGGTAGAAGACAGAAACTCAATAACATTGTGGATCTGCTGCAAGGAGCCACAGAAGACCCTCCTAACAGACACCTGCCAGGCCAGCAAAGACTCTTAGCGGGGTGGTGAGCATGTTAATGCTTAGCTGAGCAGCCCATTAAATCCTAGCTATCTTTTATGTTTTTTTTTTTTTTCCTTTGGTCAGTAAGTAATTGGTTTTTAATTTAAGCAAGGTACATTCTGCTTGCAGAATCTCTCTGCATGTGGCTAAAGATGTTGGAACAAACTGACCCAAATGAGGCTGCTCACACTTAGAAGCTGGCTATATTTTTTGCAGATGACCTGGATACCTTGGACTCCTCCCATGGATCACTCCCAAAGTGGTCCCTTTGGTAGATGACCTGTTGCTATTCATGTTGAAACTGACCACTGAAGTCATGTGGCATTGCTTCTGCTTCTAGTTTGGACACCTAAAAGTTTTTAAGGAGAACATGGATGATGAATACTGATGAAGTCTGATTGCTAAGAGCAAGTGATAAATAAAGAAGAGAGAGTATTGTTTGTTGTGCATAAATAACTTTTGTTAGCTTCTGTGAGCATTTGCTAGGGAAATATCCATCACATTGTTTCTGAAAACATTTGCCAAGTCTGAACTCATGTGTGCTATGTTTGTGAACAGACTACAAATGAGAACAAGAATGCAGCCTTTGGAGTTTACATAGATGTTTACAAATAATGTTTGGATTATATCATTCTCACTGCCCTGTATTCATTGCAAAATGGATAGTAGTGGTCCTTATGAATGCTATCAGTGCATCTGTAACAACTAATGATTACTGGTAGTGGCTCCAGGAGTCTGTAGTCACTGGTGAATATACTGTTCCAAAGCCATATTATATCTATCTCTGATTTTCACTTTCTTAAGCATGAAAAATGACTACTGCAGGAACCCATAAACATCAGTCTCTAGATATCAAAACATTTTTTTATATTTATTTCTGATCTTTGCTGCTTGAAAATTGTGTTTTATGTGGAAATGTTTGTCTTTTTTTGCTTAAATCTGAGCTTTTGATTGAATTTAGGACAGTAGTGGTGGTAAAATATTAGATGTGATTTAAAATGAATTAGCCCAGACATTTATTACTTGAAGTGAAGTTACAAATTAAGTTTTTTTAACATACCGTTCTTACAGTCAGCTAGGTCATCATCTGTGCAGTGAAATGCCTACTTTGGTAAAAAACTATATCCATGTAACCTTACAACATCCAGTTATAATAATGTCAGCATTTCTTTATTTAGAGGGTCTCCATAAAACAAATATAGTTTGTATGTACTCATTGAGAGAATTTGGTCTATAACCTTTACTGACAGATTCATTATTTCTGCGTACATCCATTCTGCTAAACTGTGTGTGTGGAAGTATGTTATTTTCTGAGATGTGCAACAGATGTTTTAAAACATCAGCTAGAATTTTATAAACTGCATCATTCAATTCTAAATCATGTCAGAAGTTCTATCACTATGATGCTAAGAAGGATTTATAAGTCTAAGAATAAATAATTAATGGAACAATTGATGCACAGGGAAAATTACACTGGTTATACTCAAGAGTACATGATAGATGATGTCAAACCAAACTTGTCCTGTAGACATCATGTTTTGAGCCTTTGAAGGCTGTCAGGGGTGAATTCATTCTGGTCTTAGCTCTTCATTTCCTAATATATCTACTTGTCTTCTAACAATTCTCCTCTGTCAAATAGGTGTGAAAGGTACATCATTAAACTGAAAATATCAAGAACTACATGAGTCAGTGTCTGTTCCAGCATTTATTCCTCTTGCACAAATACGACTTTATTTTGCTGTGCTTTCTTCTCACATAGCAGGAGTTGCATTGTCTTTCTAACTTAGATGCATACACAAAAATGCCTAAGCTGAAAGGACAGCTAAAGTTCAACTTGCTTTAGGGAAGGGATGCCATCCAGAGTGACCTTGACAGGCTTTGAGAGGTAGGCCTGTGCAAACCTGATGTAGTTCAACAGGGCCAAATGCAAGGTCCTGCACATAGATCAGGACAATCCCAAGCACAAACACAGGCTGGGCAGAGAACGGATTGAGAGCAGCCCAGAGGAGAAGGACTTGGGGTTATTGGTTCATGAGAAGCTCAACATGAGCTGGCAATGTGTGCTTGCAGCCAAGAAAGCCAACCGCATCCTGGGCTGCATCATAAAAAGTGTGGCCAGCAGGTCAAAAGAGGTGATTCTCCACCTCTACTCTGCTCTCATGAGACCTCGCCCCGAGTACTGCTTTCAGCTCTTGGGTCCCCAACATAAGAAGGCCATGGACCTGTTGGTACCAGTCCAGAGGAGGGCCATGAAGATGGTCAGAGGGCTGGAGCTCCTCTCCTGCGAAGACAGGCTGAGAGAGTTGGGATTGTTTGGCCTGGAGAAGAGAAGGCTCCGGGGAGACCTTGTAGTGGTCTGCCAGTACCTAAAGGGGGCCTACAAGAAAGCTAGAGGGATTTTTTACAAGGGCATGTAGTGATAGGACTAGGGGTAGTGGTTTAAACTGATAGAGGGTAGATTTTGATTAGATATAAGGAAGAAATTCTTCACAGTGAGGTTGGCGAGGCACTGGAACAGGTTGCCCAGAGAAGTTGTGGGTGCCCCATCCCTGGAAGTGTTCAAGGCCAGGTTGGATGGGGCTTTGAGCAACCTGGTCTAGTGGGTGGCATCCCTGCCCATGGCAGGGGGGTTGGAACTAGATGATCTTTAAGGTCCCTTCCAACCCAAACCATTCTATGATTCTATGATTCTATGATTCTAGTGTAAAGCATTGATGCATATCGGTTCTCTGTTTCTAGCCTGTTCCCTCCACTTTCATCTCAAACTCATTCATGTTACTGGGAGTCACCATGGGAAGAGATTATTTTCCAGATGAAAAGAGCTAATTCCCATATAATTTTCTTCTCCTATGTTTCTTTCATGTGAACATATGTAACAGATTCCCATTGAAAGGCTTTGTGTTCTGTGAAATGTTAGACAGAGAGCCAGGCATAGTGCCTTTGTGAGGCTTTCTTTTATTAATTGGTTCTGGAGCAAAACATTCCATCTTGGTTTTAAAGAAGACAGGACAGTTCATTGAAAATGTAAGGTCTTGGGCTATTTTTCCCCTCAGGAGGCAGCTGTAATAGGTCTTCTTTGCCCAACCAAGTCTTTAACTTGCACAGAAGTTATTATTCAGCCAGCATAGCTTTCATGTAATACTTCTCATTAGAGTCTCAACTGATTTTAAAGACATGAATAATTAAAAGAAGTTTAGATATTGAACAAAGCTGCTGGCTTGGCAGGTACATGGTGCTCAATCAGAAGTCAGCCTGCGTCCTTGCTGTAGGAAGGAAACAATTCTTGTGATTCATCCGAGCGTATTGTAAAGCTTGTGATGAGTTTTGTCTGTAACAGATGACACTTTCACTTCAGACAATTGCATGTGATTGCTCTAACACAGCAATTAAGAATCATTTTTGAGAAACTGTTTTTGGATATAATTTGGCCAGGGTGTGTATTATGAGTGATTTCCAGCAAAATACCTGTTCTGTGAAATACCAAGGGAAAGTTAGTCCGGCCTACTATTTTCCAACTTCATTCAGCATATTTTTAGCACTTAAGAAAAGTTCTTAAAAACAGTTTAAGTAGCAAAGATGTGGGCTGGACAGTCACTATTTTTCTTCTCTGTCATTCACATGTTGGCACAAAATGGACAAATCTCTGAAGTGAAATGCCTTCTGTTGAAGTGTTTGGTGATGTTGTATAAGAAGGCCACCACATAAAAATATAACGTCATATACATCAGTGAACGGCCTGTCAGAAAAACTGTTCTTAGACACAGAGTGGAACAACGTATATAACAAATATGTCCTGCACATTCTTTTCATCATGTTTGCTGTGAAAACAGAAATATTTTGCATTTTTAGAAATTTAGAGCCTGTAAATCTCTGTATTCAAATATCTTCCAAAAAGGCAGTGGTGGTGAGCGACAGAAATCCATCCCATAAAGTTCCCTGTGCACCTACTCTTTCTCAGCGCTTGCATCAGCAGCAATGGCTTCTTTGTGCAAGAGAAGTCCTTTTTCCAGGACTTCACTTGTTCCTCCTAACTGAGCAAGTTAGTGCAAGTTAAGTGCTGTTGGGAACTGTTACTGATTTCAAAGACATATCAGTCTCACTGCTGTATGTTGAAGGTCTCATGCCATGGTATAACCTTGGGATATGTTGGTTTGACTCTGTATATAACATAGGTAGAACAAAGCTGAATTTTGTAGCTTGAATCTGTGACATTTGTCACATCTGTCCTCCATTAAAAGTGCTCAATTAATTTACCAGCTACTTTCCAGTTAAACACAGATGAGCAGAGAGGCAAAGATAGTCTATTTGTTTTTCCATGTCATTCGATGACAACAGATGAGTACATTATCCATACAGAACAAGTATTTCACTCTCTTTCCCATGATTCCCATGAATTTCCCTTGGAAATTGTACTGCCTGTGCAATGGCAGAGGCAGAGATCCTAGAGCAATGTGGTTGGTGGCCATGTAATTGAAAACTATATCATAATATGCAGACACGAGGGGAAGAGAGTATTGTTGCCAAAATAATTTTAATTCCAGCATTCCTTAGCTTTTCCATGGCTGATTTTGCCTCCCTCACCCCGATCTTTTTAAGGGTCTTTTTTCCTATAATTTAAAAATTGAGTCTTCTAAGTCTGACTTTGCTACATGTGTCTACGTTTGAAATGGGAATTTATTGGAGAGAAAAAAAAAAGCTTTATTTTCTTTTAGTCTCATAAGATGTCTTCTGGAGTTGATGGAATGAAGAAGTCTTCTGAATCTAACATTAAAATCTCTGATTACTCTCATTACACCACTGTAATTTCATAAAAACAAAGTCTTAAAATGTTTTTGGAGTTTATCAGTCTCTTTTATTTAAACATATGGGTATAAAATTCCACGAGTCAGGATTTGTGTTAAAACTAGCTTGATTTTTGAGTACAGAGGCAGTTACGAAACATCAAAGTATATATATAAGACTGAGCTTAAGTGCTGTGCTATATCCATGTGGGTGTCATTATGGCGAATATGCTGGCATCTGCTTTTATATAATTCTTTGCAATTTCAGAATAATCTGTAAAGATGTTTGGTTAAATCATTTTGGTGTGAGTTTGTACCTCTGGGCATAGTTGTTCTTTCTGCTCTAAGTATAATATCAGCTACATTCTTTTGAGATTAAGGAAATTATCACTGCAGACAACACAGAAAACTTCACATAGTGTACTATTTTCACTGTGCTACTTAAGTCCAATCATAATTTGATGTTGTAGTTCAACCATGTCTCTTCTGTTAACAAAACAGGAACAACAATTCATCTTCAGCCCTCACCATATGGCAGAGACATTGATATGCAACAAGACATTAGTCAAATTAGCATTCTCTGCAAGCCATGCTCATCTGTGTAACCGATTCAATAATTAGATGTGTTCTTTCCTGTCTACAATGAAACTTATCATCTTTGCTAATTGAAAATGCCCAGGCTCTTTTTGTCAAATCCATGATGTGTGAGTAATACAATTTTAGGAAGAAGCTGCTGGGTTTCTCTTTGTGTTTTCTTTACTGCTGACAATTGCTTCTTGGGGGGAGGATGGAGTCCAATATGTTACTATACAATAATTGAGACCTTTTGTGTACATTTGATACAGTGAAGCCTTTTTATTCTTTTAATGCATCTGTTCAAAGAAAATACTTTTGCTTAGTCCAACAGGACTGTTAAAACATTTAGTTTGCTTCATCTGTGTAGAAGCATTTGCTTTAAGATAGGCATCATTTCTACTGCCGTCTGTGGGAAATGTCTAGGCAAGCCTTGAAAAAAAACAAACCAACCTATATTTTACCTGTGTGTCTCTTTTTAAATGATGTGCAACAGAATATAAATTGTTAGTCTCATCCTCAGGCAACATCAGAGGAAGGAGGGGCCTGTTGTTGAAATCCAAAAGTTTCTTCTTCTTTCAGGCTCACTCTAAAAATTTTCTAACATTGTTATGCATGTAAAATGGAATAAAAACATTGCACTCGCGTATGTTGCCATTCCGGTTTGTTAAAATAGGCGTATCTTTGGAACACATTATCTCTTGATCATAAAATCATAGAATCACAGAATCATTTAGGTTGGAAAAGACCTTCAAGATCATCAAGTCCTACCTTCAACCTCACCTATAGAGTCCCATCGCTAAACCATGTCCCTTACTGTCACGTCTACATGTCTCTTAAGTACCTCCAGGGATGGGGACTCTACCACTTCCCTGGGCAGCCTGTTCCAATATTTGACCACCCTCTATGTGAAGAAATTGTTCCTAATATCCAATCTAAACCTCCCCTGGCGCAATGTCAGACCATTTCCTTGTGTCCTATCACTTGTCACCTGAGAAAAGACACTGACACCCTCCTTGCTGCAACCTCTTTTCAGGGAGTTGTAGAGAGTGATGAGGTCTGCCCTCAGCCTCCTTTTCTCCAGACTAAACAACACCAGTTCCCTCAGTCACTTCTCCTAAGTCCTGTTTCCTAGTTCCCTCACCAGCACACGAGTGTGTGCTAGCATAATGTATACATTGCTTTGACAGGGTTACCTTGCTGTTCCAGTCATCAACATTATTTTATTACTTTCCAAGGCAAATATTACCTTCCTCCTCCTTTTAAGAATTTCTTATTTTGCTCCTGCAGTCCCAACATCACTACCAGGAACCTGGTCTGAAGCACACAGCCAGCCACTGAACCCTCACTGCAATAGTTCTGCTATTGTAGATTGAAAAGGCCTCAGCTCTTGTCGTTACTAATGAGGCTTTTTGACTTCTGCTTTAAAAATAATTTGTTCAGTGAAGAAAGAAGATGAGAATCTGTCACCTAGGGGCCAAGCACTATGTAGCAGTGCTCAACATTCACTGAATGTCAGCAGCTGCAGAAACTTGTTTTAAGCTGCAATGGCCCAGGTTCCGTGAGGGGCTGGGCAGACACCGGCATGCCAGAGCTCTGGTGGCTGATGGCTCTTGAAGAGATGCCACTTTCCCCAGCACAAGGACTAGGAAGGAGCCTCAGTTAAAGCTGATGTTTAGCCAGGATGAGTCTGGGTCCAAGCCTATGGTTTTTTTTTTTTTTTTATGGAATAGATATATCATCTTTGCTAGTTTTCTATCTAGTGGTTGGAGACTCAAGTAGCAAGGAGCTGCTTTGGCTCATGATGGCTCCTCCACAAGTCATCTAAAGCAAGATGGAAGCCCGCCTTTCCAGATATGTTCTCTTTCCCTTTTATTTCCTACTCCTGAAATGTATTAGGCACAAGCTGCTTTGATTCCAGTAGTCAATGTATTTTTTTTTTTCTCTTCTGAGTTAGCCACAAATATGCACACAGACAAACTGGGAAGTGAATAGATGAGGATGCACACACTCACAGTAGCACACAGTATAATTTTTAAAGAAATCTCTTTAAAAAGAAAATTTGCAATCCAGAAGTTGATGAGTTCCTCGGTCTTGTTTTGCCATTTGAGCAATTTTAACTGCCTATCTCTCCTTGCCTCCAAATGTCCGTATTTTGCATGGTCCTGAAGTCTCTCACCCAATAGTCTCAGGTGTTTACAAACATATTAAAAGTAAATTTGAAGCTGAAGTCCATTTCACAAATACAGATTTTCTCCCTTGGGATTGTGATGATTGTCTCTTTCATTTTGTAAATTCTTGTTGTTTTGCAGCCTTTCTGTGGTTATCTGGCTTCTGTAACTGGTTGAAAATATATCAGTAGTGTCCTCTTGGATATGCCTTATTCCTCTTAGTAACAAATTCCCTGTTTTTCCTCTCGTTTATATTTAGCCCTAATATCTTATAGTCCTTCCTTAAATAAATGGCCCCATTTAAAGGCAGAACACAACCTAAAATATAACAGTCCATTACAGCTTTACCTCCTTGCTACAGATTTATCTAAGCTGTTTAGTTCCTATTACAACTCCACTCAGGATCTTCACATGCCCTGTTTCTCCTCCCTTATCTCACTTATCTTTCTGAGAACATAAGGTACAAAATGATAATTCAGTCTCCCGCTGTCTACCTCCTTCCAAACTCTACCACTAACTGTACACTCCACAGCTCAAAGCAATTCAGTATTCAATTGAGTTTATTAATTTATACATAGCAATCACATTTGTTTCCTGCAAAACACTGGATATTGAATTCATTGCAGCAGTTACACAAATACATGCACAAGGGAGCTTATGAATCAGGCTGTGCTTCAGTGGAGATCTTAGAGGGCTGGATACAAGTAAGCACACAAGCTTACTTTTCAGACCAGAGATGCCTCCAAATCGCTTATTTGTTTATCCGGCAATGTAGATGCCAAGCCTGAATTGCCTAAATCAGTGTGAGAAAAAAGGAGGGTGCCGCCAGTATTGTGCTCATTTTTTCTACAAACAGGTAGAGTTCACATGTCATCTCATGGAAAAAAGGCTGTTTCCACAGTTTTCTGACACTTAAGGAAGAAATATGCAACTAATAAAACCGTTTCTTATATTACGGAATTTTTTGCACTTTCCTGGGGAATGTTGCCCAAATCCAAGCCCCAAAGCACTCACAGTGTCTCCTGTAGGCTGATGAGCAGGAGCAGACCTGTGATGAGCCTGCCCTGAGCCCCTTCACCTGCTTTTCTCCAGGCAGTCCAAGAGGGGCAGCCAGAGCCTCTTGCTAACAGGAGGGATGGAGTTTTGACCCACTGGTCTCCACATCTGAAGTGTTATTTCTCTGGAGAAGGCACAACTTTTTTTCTACTCAACGTTGGACCCAGGCAGAGCTACGCTGGGGGCAGTTTGACAGAGCTGGCTGCTGAGAAGATTTATCTCCTACTGCTCATCCTGGGTGATGGGGTGCCCCATCCTGTTCCCGCTCCAGCTCTTCCCAACCACAGGGTTCTCTGCTTGTTGCTTCAGGAGAGAGCACAGGGGAGGTCCTTCCAGCGCTGGCCTCCTCTCCTGCACCCGGCTCTGTGCCCCTCTTGCCTCCTGTCCACAGGAGCACGGGCTTTTGGAGCTTTTTTGCAGCCTAATACTGCCCCATAAACAGCACTCTTTGCCAAAGAGGTCCACCACTTGCCTGTGTCCTTGTGGAGACTGTCCTCCACATGAACCTGACTCGAGTATCCGCACAGCCCTCTCCTGGGACACACAATTTTAGACCACAAGAGAGCAGCAGTGCACAGCCACTCTATTAGCTTATTTGGAGCTTATTTAAATTGTATGCCCTGATTTGATAAAAGTGAAGGATATGATTTTCAGGCAGTGCTGAACAGTCAGAGCTCACAGGGAAGTCGATATGAACTCTGGCCTTAAGCCTTTGGAAAAATCAGATCCGTAACGAAGCAGGGCAATCTTTAATTTTCATTCTGGAAGTAGTTTTTATGAGCTGCAGGTAAACTGTTACATACAATCAGAGCTGAAGGCATATTTATCTTAATGGAAAATGAAAAATATACCCTTCTTTCCATTGATTAGATCTGTTTTTATGTGTTGCAAACCTTTCCATGGCAGCTATCCGCTGTTATTTTCATTACAGTTCAGGCACTGCAGGAGAAATAAAGTAAAATCAGGAGGTGGCTGCAAATTAAGCTGTTATATAAACAGCTGCTTCTGACACTCAGCCAAACAACTGACTGCTGCATTGTGGAGCAAGGCTTAGTCCCCGTTTCAAATAAAAAAAGCTCCTGGCATGAAGGACTACAGCCCAGGGCTTTGAGATTGGGATGGCAGTACTTTCAGCTCCAGTTGGAGACAACCAGAAGGTTATCCATAAATTGCCAAAAAATTAAACATCTGTGTACTTTTGGGCAACAAAATCTTGTCCATCTTTGATGGCTATGTACATATAGACCAGCCCATGCACAGAATTTTCTTTTGCATCAAAAGCTGTGGTAGGAATTTTTGACGGGACTGGGAAGGTTGCTGCTTGGCATTCATGCACTAAACAAAAAAGAGAGAAACGGTTTGGGACCTTCCAGCCTTCTGGAATCACTGAGGGCTGAGGTGGCAGAACCGGCTGCTCTGGAGCTAGGTTGCTGCCAGCCAGCCCAGCCAGCTGTTGGTCCTTTTGGGAGAGCCCCACTACTGTGTGCTGTGCCATTGAGTCTGATCTACAGTGGAATCACGGCAGCCTGAGGACACTGAGTGTTCCATGTCAGCCACCAGGCAACATTTGTTCTGCACCTCAGAAAAAGCAACAGCCCAGGGAACATTAGTATGGCTTTCTGGCCTCCTATGGCACAAAATACCTGTGGTCTGTATTTCTGGATGTGTGTCCTATACAGGCAGGCTGCTGCTGCTGCTGCTGAGGTTTGAGGTGGAGGCTGGGATTTGTTTCTCTGCCTCAAACATGCAACCAGTTTGCAGCAAGACTCTCACAGAGCACTACAGCCCTGCAGCTGGAGATTACTATTGCTGGAGAGATGCAGGCTTGGCTGTGGACAACTGAGTAAATAACTATGAGGAAGTCTGCTGTAGCACTGTCACTGTCCCTGGGAGCCCAGGAGACTCCGCTATCCCATGGATAAATCTCCTCTCAACTCACCACAGATTAATGGATCCCCAGACTGAGAGATCTATGGCCACATGCAATGGTCTATCCATAATGAATGAAAAGTGTAGATTAAGCAGTGACTGGCTGCATTATTTATAAATAAGAAACATTGTCCTGTTCTGAGAAGGGCTTAAAAAAAGTATTATTCACCCATCAGAGATTGCCTCTTGTAGAAAAATTGCCTGCACTGATCTCACTCATACTGTGCTTGCTGAACTGATGATGGACAATATTGTCAGTGCTAAATTTAGGGGATACAGATGCTACAAGAGAAGTTGTGTTCTAAAATGCGACAGCACCTCCATACTCAGCAAATCTGTTCCCCATATGCATTCATAAACATGCCTGCTAGTGTTACAAATAATTTTTACTAGTTTTTCGGTGTTGCTAGCAGTTCAGAAACAATATAACTAAGTGGTGTCAGCTGGATTTTCTTCACCTGAGTGCATTATCATTAGAATTATTCACTGCTTGCCATTATAGGGACAAACAGGAAAGGATTGCTGCAGAGCTGTAATGGGTCACAAGGCACAGGGCAAATTCCATCCCCCCCAGCTAAATCTGTACGTCTCAGCTGTGTGGCTCAGGGGCATATGCTTGGTCACTTGTACCCTCTAACCGCTCACACTTTTCCCTGTCCTGTCTTTGGCCCATGCCAGCTCTCTCTCTCGCAGGCAGCGCATTGGCACAGTGGAGCAGTGGAGGGGATACCCTGTAGGCATTCCTATAGGGGAGGATGTCTTCTGTTTAACTGAGAGAACACACTTCTTTGCTAGGCTAAGCAGGTGAAGTTAATGTAACCTGTTTCATTAGATATATTAAATGTTCTCAGAAATTCTCCAGTCTCATAATCATTGTGATGCTGCTTCTTTGGGACTGTTCCCATCGAATTCCTCTTTCATAAATATAAGTCAAAGGCTTTTTTTTGCCTTTATAGAAGATTTTCTATTTTCCCTTATGTCAGTGAGAACTAAAATACTCCTCTCAGCTACTGCTGTACTCTTTCTTCTTCCCTCTTTTTAGTTCTATTTTGACTTCTGCTTCTGTGTCCCTAATGCTATTTCCTTGATCCCCTCCATTTCTTTTTAATGTGAAGCATAAACAGAACATCTTATTTTGGGAAAACACTGCTGTAAACAGTTGATTGCCAAACAACAACAACAACAACAACAACAAACAAAAACCAACCAACCAACCAGAAAAACCCAGACCCCCCAAAAATCAAAGCTCTGCCTATTTTGTGTCATCCAGATTGTGACAGAACTAGGACAAGACTGAAAAATTTCAAGCTTTTTACACATTTACAAAGTAACCTGAAGCATTATGTTTTGGCATAGAACACCTAAGGAGTATTACCATGGTAACTCTTTGAAGACACTACACTGAATCTTATTTGGTTTTACTGTTGTCACTTTGAAACAGTAGCATTAAAAATAGAGAGAAAACTACCCTCATAGCAAAACTTCGATCAGTTTGAATGATCCATGATGTGATCAGGAAATAATAGGTTCTTTGTTTGCAGACCTGTGAATATATCAGCTGAGAGGAGCAATGGGCTAGGCATGAGTGCTATCCTTAGCTATCTGGGGAGCTGGCTAATCTCCCATTTTTGACTCTGTGTATTTGTTAATGAACAACCACTTAACTCAGCAGAAGGTCTGCTGTAACAACATGATTAAGATCTTACCCTATGCCACAGAAGAAAGTATCCTGATGACGATGTACCTCTCATCTAATGGCAGAAACATAGGCAGAGGTAGAACAGAAAAGCAGGCAAGAATGACTCCTAATCTCCGAGGAGAGCCCAGTTATAAACATTTTCCAGTTTACAGGCAAATAAGCCCAAGTGGGAGGTGGCATGGCAGGAAGTTTGGTCAGAAATAACAAATGCAACAGATGGAGTGTGAAAACAGGCAGCAGAGTGGCTCCATGTATTTTGGCAGGTATGAATTTGTATATTTTGGAAGGTATCAGCTTATTAACTTTGAGAGAAGCTTGGAGAGATGAAGTAGCAAAATGGGAAGGTATAAAGGGAGATTAGCTTGCATCTGACAAGAGCTATCCTTAAACGTTATCCATGACTTTTTCCAAAGATGAACTTAAAGCCACGTTGATTTTTCAGATGTTATTTTGTATGACTGGCAATTATGAGGTTGTCTGAATGACACTGAGTGCCTCCTTCAAAATTCAGGTGCCCTCCATCCTTGTTAACTCCCAGAAAATTAATATGAACTGATTACCTGAAGAGTCATGCCTTTATGCAAATTAATATTTCATATCTGAGTTGCACAAGTATGCAGAATATTTTCATCAAACATTGTGTCTTCATTATAGAACACTTTAGTAGAGATATTGTATGTTGCATGATGTCAGAGATGTCTTTGATAGTCCAAGAAGTGCTCATTTGCTGTCCCTTTCTTGTTCTTTTTATCCTCGTTATACTCTAAAGAGACTTAAAATATTTCAGAACTGAAGTCATTGGAATAAATGTCTTGTTTTATCTCCAGCAGCTATAAGCTTCTTTATTTATTAAGAACTTCAGGCCCAAGTGATGTCGGCTGAGGACTATTGTACGTGTGAACGACAATAACAGATTAGATTTTATGGGTATGTTTGTCTGACAGGCTAGGGAAAATTAAAGAAAAAATTGAGGCTTTAATAACTATTGGTAATAAGGAAGAGTTAGAATCTAGTTCAGTGTGATACTGAAGTAGATGCTTAATTTCAAGCACGTGAGCAACTCCATTAAACTTAATTGCACAATTAAGTGTTTGAAAGATCAGTCCCTGAAAGGCTTTTAATGTTTAGGGCATAATGTAGAAGAGCACGAGCTTCTGATAGCCTGTCCTATATATACGGAAAATTGATCAATGAATATTTCACATTCATGCTCACAGGTTGTTGAAAGGCTGACAGAAATGGCCATAGAAAGTGTAAGTAGTGCCTGAAATGAAGGGGAAAAGGAAACGTCAGTCTTGGCCAGAAGTGCGTAATTTTGACCTAATACCTCATTGAGCAAAGAGGGAAAGGTCTCTGTTTTTGCAAAGAATTTGATTGTGTCCTTATGGAATTTAAACGCTGTCTTGATAGGAACACAATGAAATAAGTCTTCAAAACCTAACTGAGTGCAGATCCTGTGAAGTGAAGAACTAGGACATTGAATTTTAGCTCATTCACTGATTCACTGTAACCTTGTGACATAGACTTAGCTAGGGACTTAAAATAAGAACATACTGCAATTTAGATAGCCTTAACAACTAGTCAAGGGACAAATGGGCTGAGAACCTGTCTGTAGATCTCTGAGGGAGCAATTGTAAATATTCCAGATGTATAAATGGAACAGAAAGACATTCTCATCCCAGAACTAGTAAAATGTAACCTCTGCAAAAGTTAGTTACAGAACTTACAAATGGTTGGAAAGAGGAGAATAGATAAGAAAATGGAAACTAGAATGAGAAAAGAACTACTTACTTAAAGAATTCTTGAAAACTACTGAAAAAAATGTTTAGGACAAGCCAGAGTATGTCAGAGATTTCACAGTAATACATCTTGTAGCAAAGGGGAGGTGTTCAAGGATGACATTGCTAAGACATCTCCTATGTAAAATTCAGTGTTGCCTTAATTAATACCATATCTCAAACCCATATTTTCCCTTTCATAAGATGAGATGTAGTCCACTGAATTCTATCCGCCTGTGTACAGAAGGTTATGGGGGAATCTGTGCTGCCCATGTGACATTAATGCTATGCATTGCTTTGTATGCGACATAAAGTCTATTAACTAAGGGGAAAGGGAAAGGCATCATTGAGAATGTCTAAGCAAAAACACAACTGAGGTTTTTGCTCAGTCACATTACATAGTGCAGATGAGCTAACTCTCACTCTAATCTCTTGCATGTCACACGTATTACATCTCAAGTGGTATTTGTGCTCCTTGCTAACTAACAAGTCACACGGTTGCTTCTGCTGGAATTCATTAATGTTGTTAAGAGCTGACTTCTTTCTTCCTCACCTCGAATATCAGTTCTCCTGGAGTGCTAGAGCAGCAAGGTCTCAGCTCCTAGAAAGTTTTGACTTCCATTTTATCTTCAACTTTCACTTAAAAGATTATAGATGGGTAACTGAGGTCTCAATTCAGTATCTTAGCTCAATGAAAATATGTTTTTATATGAATGGATGGTTTGTACAACATAGAAACCGGAATAAAAGAAGTAATTTCAATCTTTGTTTCTTTTATCAGTGTATTGTGGGCTAGAATCTGTTGGAAAAGTTACGCACTTTTTCTTCTAATGGGCAATGGACAGCCTGCTCACCTAGGTAGTGAGCAAATGCCTTTATGGCAATTAAGCTGAAAGCTTAATTTTTTTCTCCTATTTTGAACAGGGAAGGATACAATCTTTGAAACTAATAAGTGAAAGTGCAAACAGCAAGTGTCCTATTAAAATATCAATTGTCAACAGCCATGGGATAAATTACTGTGAAATATAAGAAGCCTTCAAACTTCAAATAAGATACATATAATATCAATCAGACAGTGATTTCATTGAATATGCCTGGAAGGTGGAATAATTATGTTGCCTGCACAGAATATTTTTATGTGGTATATATAAACTAGGCTTGAACGTTGTGTTTGGCTTCATGAACAAGATGACCACTTTCCTTGGCCTCTGTGGTGGGGCATGGGTCTTACAATCCCTCTCATATGTATTCCTGACTGTGAAGTCCTCCTCTGCTAGCCCCAGTTTCAAGCTCAAGGCAGGCACTGATCAGGGGAGTTGTCAGCACTTTCAGAAACCCTGATTAGGGATCCTGCAGCTGAGTCTTAGGGTTTTACAATACAAAGAGAGAAGTGCTAGGGGTTAAAACCACAATTACAGCTTTGGTTGGTTTAGAATATAAATATAACCACAGTGAGTAACAGTAGCTAGCCATATGTAGGTTGGAGAAAATTAAAGCTCATAATATGTACTGTATAACTAGTTAGTATTCCAGACAGAGTCTGCAAACAGATTTTGTAAAATGGGAGCACTACATAATTAATAGGTACCCATATCACACTGAAGAGTTGATTCATTGCTAGAAATAGGGGCATTACATGAATCTCTTGTATGCCTAGGATGTGCTAATCAAAGTATTCTGAGTTTAAATGAGGAAAGAAAGATACTACAGTCTGCACAAATATATTCTGGTGTTACTACCTTTAGAAATGAGGGAGGAGCAAAGGCAAGCTCTTATTTTTTCTCATACGAAGTATGCATGCAATGTAGGATTTCTGGTTTGGTGGGAGTTTATATGCATGTAAGCACACGTGTGAACATATATGCAGGATATCTGAGGATTTGCAGGGATAAACACGGAGCTGTTGGATTCCCTATCAGAACCTGCTGGTTCCATGCTGTAAGTGTGATGCTGTCGTGTGATGCATAGTCACTGTCCCATTTAGAATGGGGCTACATTTGTACTTACGATTACGCATGCAAACATGCAAAATAATACTCTTTTTGGATGTTATTTTAATTTGTAGACAGTGCCTTGACTGACCTATTGTTCAGCTCCTTATTGATATATTGGAGAATGGAAACAGCCGCTAATTAATGGGTGATATACAGCAGTCTAATAATAAATTATCATTTATTACTTCATGATATTATACTTGCTAGAGCATTAAAAACCAGCAAGACACTTATTATACTAAGGAAAAAAAAAAACCATACCCACAAATACTCAGTTTTGACCTCATGTGCACGATGGACTTTATAATCATAATTAGGACTGCATTTATTACTGATTTTATGTTAGTGCCTACAAGCCCCAGGAAAGTCTGCCCCTGCCATAGTCTTATAACCTAAGTTTAAGAGAAAGCACTGCCTGATTTTTTGTCTGGATTATTGAAGAGCATTTGGAGTACATGGCACACAATATTTAGTACAAAATAACAGAATTAAGACACATCATTCTATTGGAAGTAGCTATAAGAATAGAAAATATGATATGGTCTGTTTTCTTGTGCGTGAGGATATAAACTTTTAATGCCAAGTTCATATTTATTCATGACTTCTGTGCTTGACTATTGTTATCTGTTTGGCTAGGACATGATTCTGCTGTCTTTGAACTCAGTATCAAAATTCCTTTCCAATTTACTGGGACAAAATCAGGTTCTGAGAGCCACTTTTTCCTACCACCATACAGTCAAAGCTTTAAGTGTTTCTTCAACCTTACTAAACCACAGTAATCACCCTCTTTAGCCTGTTAACAGAGATGGCATGTGTGCTAATTAACTTGCCTATTTTAAATTCTGATTGCTGAGCATCGGATTAATATTAATGAACTAAACATAAGAAATATTTGCAGTTAAAAACAAGTCACAAATAATTCCCTGAGCAGTTCTGAAAAACAACTAAGAAAAGAGTGATTCTTCCATGAGCATCTCCCTATTCAGCTAGATTATTACCTGAATGATTTTTTCCATTTGGCTATTAATGTGTGGGATCAAGTTAAATGGTATGACAGGTAAAATAAGATCTTGGTTAAAATAATATTGTTTCAACATTTTTATGAATTAGTGTATATATTATAGATAGAGAGGATGTTAATTACTGGAAGTAAATTTAATCAGTTTTCCCTCAGTTCTCTCAGCCTGAAGAGGACCCAGTGGCTGGTGAAAACTTTGCAGAATGGCAATGGGGATCTTACAAAGTAAGAAGAGATTAATTTGGGGGGAATTTCTATTTTCTGAATGCAGTTATTATATTAAAAAACAAACAAACAAACAAAAAAACAAAAAAAGCTTAAAATGTCACCAGAAAGTCCTACGGGAAGACAGCTTGTGAAACAGAGACAGTGGTGTATTTAAAGGCAAAATCAGATTCAGAGAAGTCTTAAAGCTAAGATCACAGATCGCATTCATGAAAACATGGTTTTAATTATCAGTTGCAGGCTTCCCACAGAAACAATAAAGGAGATACCAAAGAACTGCAGAAGTTACAGATGAAATGATATATTAGGTTTTCTAAAGTCAGTTTTTCTGCCAATTCAGGATTGATTCCTGCAGTGTACTTTGTAGTGTTCTGTGTGGCCTGGCTTTAAAAGTTTCTAGTAATAGGAAGTATATAATTTCTTACTGGCAAGCAATTGCTAGTAAGCAAGTGAAAGCCATTAAAAGCTCGGTGTCTCTAGTGACAGTAGGATTCATCTCTCCTTTATTCAGTGAGATCTACTGGGCTTGCTCAATACACCTAAATCCCAAGCTGAACAGATCCAAGGTGGCAGATAATGGCTGTTGTAAGCATTGATGGCATGTTGGGCATTGAAAAATTCTTAATCTTCAAGGAGTTCAGTAGTTTTTTGAAATATAGTGTTAATTGTTAGCTTTGTAACAGAATCTTTGATGGAATTTGTGATCAGCAGCTAGATTGACATTCTACTTTATCCGCAGCAAGTGGATAGCTGCTGTCTTGGAACAGATACTGATATTTGTACAGAGGTTCCTGAAATTTCACTTAAGTGGCTCTTGCAGCCACCACAGTGCAAGGAGCGGCTAGTGTCACTGAAATAAACATCAGATGATGCAAGCATTCCTAGTCTTCTTGTTCTTGATTTCTTTATAATCTGTCATACTCACAGAGAGATGATTGTTTAATAGCATCCCACTAAATACTTTCTTTCTTGTTGAAGACTTCCATTCTTGTGCTTAAAATGATTGATGGCAGACAGCTCTCTCTCTTTATCTTCCTCCAACACTACTGTTGCCCATGCTGAAATGTTAGCTTTAGAAATGGGGGGTTCAGTGAACATCTGCAAGTGCAGTGCAGTAGACAACTCTGGTGATTTGGAGAGCCATAGGTCCATTTCTCTTGTGCATGAGTACAGTTAGATGACATTCACTAAAATTTGGAACTTCACTCTTGCTACACTTTTGGATAGATCAAAATTAGTGCAAATGCTACCCAAATGAGGTTAAATAGTTCAACAGAGAAAAATGGCTGAGAACTGCACAGTTTCTGTTTATCATTAACTGAATGTTTTGACTTTTCCTTTGACACATGTTAAGATGAAATGCAGCTAAGCTTAATTATAAAGCATAAACACATGTGTGTTTTAGGAATTAATTACAGAAGCAATTAATCTCCATACATTTTTTAAATGCTTTTGAATGCAGTTCAACCTGAATATCTTACAAATTGAATAAATTATGGTGAATTTTAATAAAATTGAAACATTTCAAATATTTGCAAGTTTGGGGATTTACCTTTCTTCTACTGTTCAAAGTAATTAAATGAATACTTATGAAGTCTTTTGCAGTTGACAAAGCATTTGCTAAAACAAAAAAAGCCGCAGTACTTTCTAGGAGGCTCCAGCAGATTGATCAGCAAAGAGTGAGACAGAATAGATAAAATATTTTTTGCTGCACTTCAGAGAACTTAATGAGTGATAATCACTTATCTTCAACAGTATTAACCTATCAAATCACTGTTTAGAGGCACCATGTTTTGCTCCCTTGAGGTTAATATTAAATCTCTGACATGAATAGGTGAATAATTTACACTTAATTTTGTGGCCAAGGACAAATTATTTTCAGTTTTCTCCATCCTCTTGCTTACTCACTTCAATAATTTATATCTTAACAGGACCAGTGAGATATCGTACCCTGAAATACAATCTTGTAAAGTTATTTGTTGCTATTCTCCTGGAGGGAACATGGCTATAGAAAGGCCTTCAAATGTATCTGAAGTAAGCAAGGACACAATGGGAACATTTCATGTGCCTTTTTTTTTTTTTTCCCCTGATGAAAAAATCCTCAAAACCACAGTTTTCAAACATCTGCCAATAGGATTTGTAGGCACTCATTCCATCAAAGATTCAGATGAGTAAATAAAGATGTAGGTTCATCTCTCAAGGTACCCAAGTTTAAAGGGATTTTAGTCCCTGGTGCTGTTTTATTTCTATTAGATGTTGACTAATATCATGTAAATGGTGATAATTAAAATGAAGAACTCTGATACTACTATTTTCCTTTTGAAAATAATTCTGTTTTTAAAGCATCCACTTGCTTCTTTGGGGTATTTTCTCAAGATAAACATGTGTATCAGTGGACATGGACCATGCTTTCTCATAGACAGACTGACAAAGTATGGGCTAGACAGCAAACAGTGAGGTGGATTGAAAGCTGTCTGAATAGTGGGGCCTACAGTGTGGTGATAAGCGGTGGTGGATGCCAGTAACTAGCAGTGTACGTCAGGGGTCAATACTGGGTACAGTCCTGTTCAACATCTTCATTAGTTATCTGGATGATGGGGCATACATGTTGAGTGTAACCTCAGCATTTCCTGATAACAAAAAACTGAGGAGTGGCTGGTCCACCAGAGGGTTGTGCTGCCATCCAGAGAGACCTTGACAGACTGGAGAGATGGGCTGATGGGAACCTCATGCAGTTCAACAACAGGAAGTACAAAGTCCTGCACATGGAGAGGAACAACCACAAGCACCAGTACATGTTGGAGGCTGACCAGCTGGAAAACAGCTTGGCAGATAAGGATGTGGGGGTCCTGGTGGACACCAAGTTGAACATGAGCCAGAAACAAGCCCTTGTCACAAAGAAGGCTAATTGTATCCTGGGCTGCATTAGGCAAAGTATTGCCAGCATGTCGAGGGGGGTGGTCCTTCTCCTCTACACAGCTCTAGTGAGGCCTCACCTGGAGTACTGTATCCAGTTCTGGGCTCGTCAGTACAAGTGAGATATGGAGCAACTAGAGGAAGTCCAGCAAAGGGCCACAAAGATGACTAAGGGACTGGAACATCTCTCCCATGAGGAAAGGCTGAGAGAGCTGGGACTGTTCAGCCTGGAGAAGAGGAGGCTCAGGGGGAATCTCACCAATGTATATTAATACCTGAAGGGAGGATGCAAGGAAGATGGATCCAGGCTCTTTTCAGTGGTACCCAGTACCAGGACAACAGGCAGTGGACACAAACTGGAACACAAGAGGTTTCGTCTGGCTATCAGGAAGCACTTTTTCACTATGTGGGTGACAGAGCACTGTCACAGGTTACCTGGAGAGGCTGTGGAGTCTCCCTCCTTGGAGATCTTCAAAAGCCACCTGGATGTGGTCCTGGGCAAGTGACTTTAGGTGGCCCTGCTTGAGCAGGGGGTTGGATCAACTGACCTCCAGAAGTCCTTTCCAACCTTAGCCATTCTGTGATTCTGTGATTCTGTAATGGCACTTCTTTTAACTCATGAATAGGAAAAAAATAGATGATCCTGAAAAAATTCATTACGATATTTTTTCCTCTCCTTTTATCAGAAGTGAATTCATGCCTACCTTTGAGAATTAAGCTTAAACATTAAAACGGCCTGATTCTCAAAATACAAGAAAGGACGATGCAATTTTTATTCTTTCTTGAATGATCTATTAATGGGAGAAAAGTTTGTCTTTCTGTTGCAAACACTCTCCCCCTTGTGTGTGATAAGTCTGGGTGCCTGGCAAAGATAAGAAGAATACAACTGTTTTGTGTCAGGCTGATTTAATGATGGATATCAAGAAGACATTGTACAGAATGGCAGAGCAAGGACTCATTGCTAAGAATTAGTGTAAAGCAAAGTACTACAGTTAGTTTGGAAAAAGAAGGATCTGAGTGAGTACAAACTGTTTCTAAGCAAAGAAGGCAATGCTAAACCACGAAAGGTAAGTGTCATTCTGGAATATGCTAATACAAGTTTTTGTACTGAGTGCATCATATCTAATCATTCTGCTAAGTTGGCAGTAGTAAGATTTCATTTGGAGTTTGGTGGCCAATGCTGGATATTTAAAGCTAAGACGGATGCTGATAAATTGGAGAGAACATGTAAGACAGTAATAAAAATAGTAAGTTTAAAAAACATGGCTTATGATAAAATGCTGGACTTTTTTTTTTTTTTCCTAGAAGACAAATAGAGTAGGTGAAAAACTATTGAAAAAAGGAACCAGAGAGTAATCTGTTACTGTGCATGCCCATTGTGTATAAGAAATAATTTAATTGCCTTACTTTTCTCTAAGGGAGGGTTGAGATTAGGATGCAGTTTCTAGTTATGAGGATTCCTCAGGAACAAGCTGCCAAGGCATGGGATGGGATTACCACTAACGGAAATTTCTGAGAACAGATTAGACCAATATGTCTTAAGGATGGTGTAGATATGTTCCATCTTGACTTGATGTGAAGGATTAGAGCAGGTTATCCAAGATCTTATGCCCAAGGAACCTTATGTGCTATTGGTAATGCTTCATCTCTGTATTTCTATAACTAACGAAAAATCAAGAAAGCAGAGTGATAAGATCATTTTTAGATTATACAGTTTAGCTGTTGAAGACTAAGTTAGTTATCTTTGGTTTCTAGACATTATGGAGCTGCACAATGCAATTCATCTGATATATAATAGACCCTTAACAGTGGAGTGACTTGTTCTCTTCTCTGTCTCCTCTGACTCTGAAGAGATTCCCAAGTGATGAGATTACATTTAGGTATTTAACTTTTATATGCCCAGCTGAGGTGAGAGAACTCTCAGCCTGGCACTTCAGATTCTGGGGTTCCTAGTTTGAAGTTTTCTTTCTTGTACAAGTATATGATTTGCCAAAGTGGTATAAGGCATACTTTTGCAGATGGTTACAGGTGGTTTCCCACCTGGCTCCAGCCCACGCAGGCATAAGTGAGAGTCTCTCTGGATGGTTGGTAATTATGTGTTCATGCATGGCTGTGCTGGCATTGCTCTCTCTCACCCCTCAGCAGGGCATGGTGAGTTGGATTCAGACCACACAAATACGCTTACATGGAACCTAAGCATGGGTGGCTCCGAGCTGGAAAGGAGCTTTCAGGAGGCCTAGGGAGGAGAATCTGGGGAAGTATAGGGCAGTCAGCTTTGCCTCACTCCCTGGGAAAGTGATGGAGCACATCTTTGTGGAAGTAATATTCAAATATGAGGGACAAGAAGATGATTGGGAGTAGTCAGCATGGATTTATGTAGGGAAAATCATGCTTAACCAACATGATAACATTCTATGATGAGAAGAATTGCTCAGTGGATGAGGGGAGAACAGTGTATGTTTTTAATCTTGACTTTAGCAAGGCTTTCAGTGCTGTCTCCCATAGCTGATGAAGTACAGACTAGATATTTGGATGGTGAGGTGGCTCAAAGTGCTGTGACCAGTGGCCTGAAGTCTGGGTGGAGGTCCATTACTAGTGGCATGTTCCACAGTTTGATACTGGGGCCAATAGAGTTTAAAACCTTCATTAATGACCTGGATGATGGGACAGAGTGCACCCTCAGCAAGTCTGCAGGTGAACTGGTTGATACCAGTTGGTTGTGCTGCAGTTCAGAAGAATCTTGACAACCTGGAGAAATGGGCAAACAGGATCGTCATGAAGTACAACAAACAGATATGCCAAGTCCTGCACCTGAAGACAAATAACTCCATGCACTGGTACAGGCAGCAGGTTGATCAGCTGGAAAGCAGCTTTGCAGAAAAAGACCTGTGGGTCCTGGTGGACAAGAAGTTGAATCTGAACTGAAATTGCACCTTTGCAACTAGGAAGGCCGACAGCCTCTCCTGGGCTGCACCAGGAATAGCATCACATCAGCTGTAGGTCAGGGCTGTGATCCTTCTGCTCTGCTCAGCACTGGTAAGACCACAACTGCAGTGCTGGGTCCTGTTCTGGGCTCTTCAATACACAGGGGCATGGACATACTGGAGAGATTCCAGCAAAGGGCTGTGAAAATGCTGAAGAGCTTGGAGCGTGTGAGCGATGTGGAAAGGCAGAGAGAGATGGCATTGTTCAGCCTGGAGAAGAGAAGGCTCAGGGGGATCTTATCCGTGTGTTTAAATACCTGACTGGGGGAGTAAAGACGACAGAGCCAGGTTCTTCTCAGCAGTGCCCAGGGACAGGATGAGGCGACGGACACAAACTGAAACAGAGAAGTTTCACCCTGAACATCAGGAAGAACTTCTTTACTGCACAGTTGACTGAGCCCAGAGAGGTCGTGGAGTCTTTATCCTTGGAGATATTCAAAATCCATCTGGACATAGTCCTGGGCAAAAATGCTTTGAGCAGGGGGATTGGATTAGATGATCTCCAGAGGTGCCTTCAAGGCTCACCCTTTCCGTAATTTTGTGATCAAACAACTGCTGACACACAATAGTGAAAGTAGCCAAGTCTCACTGTGGGAAGGATTTAATGTTCAGCGTTGTCACTGCTTACTGCTGTTTGGACTGAAGTAAGAACTTCCTTTAAACTTGCACAGAGTGGTTTTGCAATGAGGCCTTCCTATATTTGTGAATGAGAAAGTTCTGCTTTCTTGCAGGATGTAGTATTTAGTAGGCAGAGAGAAGTTCCTTTTTATGTTAGTAGAGGGAGGATTTGTCTAATGAGGTCTAAGTTTGAAGATTTACTCTGGAAATTTTTTCACTCAGTTTAAGCAGAGATCAATTTCTATTAGACTGAATAAAATCTGATGCATGATGCTATAATTTGTCCTCTGGTTACTCATTCCTGGTTATGAGGACCTGACTAATGTTTAAAATTTAAACACTGACTGAAGTCAATTTTAAAATTGTTGCACTACCTGGACACTTTGTCCCAGTAAATACACCTGTAACAGGAGCAATTTAAATTTTCTAAGGATAAAAGATTAGTCTTAAATTGGGAATGCTAACAATTCTGAGAATATTAAAATTTCCTGCTCTTGGTGTTTTATCTGTACTGGATTTAACTGATGCTAATTGTAATGTTACTGTATTGTTTAAGTGTAAATAGTAGTAGTTAAGAAAGCGCAAGGGATATTTCCTAGCAGAAAGTATCCCAAGGTTAATGCTGCTCTAACTCACTCATTATCTGAATTCATGAACTAAGGCCCTGAGACTAAGCAGGGGCATATGTGCACTGTTGGTTCTGCTGCTGCGAAACTGCACACAATGAATATTAAAGTGCAGTCTGGGAGATAATGATCCCTGATAGCTAATCTTTTTTCCCTTATTCTTATGGACTAATTGATAAATAATGTGGCTAAACATACATATAAATTTATTAATTTTTATAGGGCCACTTCCTCTGATCCACACAATTTTCATCCACAGTACATTTTATTTACCATCATTGGTATCAAACGCCAGCCTATGCTACGGCTTGCTGTGTGACATATACACCTGGAGTCGCATATATTTTTTAAAACAGGGAGACCAATCACATAAAATTTTTCTCTTTCAAATAATTTAATTAATATTGTTTTAATGTTTGCATGCAGACATATGAGTATACCAAGACAACTACATTTTAGGCACAGTTTTTAGGTAATCTGTGAGGATGTCCTCTAAATAATTGATTTGGTAAGAGGGGAGAAAAAAGTATCCAGGGACTCAGCTGGCACTCAAAGACCTTTTTCTCCTGCATCCAGCTCACACTGGCAGGTATGCTTTTGGACCTTGGAGCAACCCAGCCTGACTTGCTGTGTCAGTGACTGCCAGAGGCGATGTCTGCACTCTGGTGGCTTCATTCCAGTGTAAACTGTGAAACAAACCAGGCCCAGAATTTCACTACAATGAACTACAAGCAAGACTTCACCACCTGGTGGGTCTAATCTGGCTTGTTCCTGCGTAGTTCAAGAAGACTTCCACAGAAAGCATTACAAAGTAATGCAGTTCCAAGTCATGTCTGTAAGTTCTTTTGAATGCCCTTTCCTAATAATTATACCAATTACACATATAGACAGCTCTGTCTTCCGCCTCCTCTGCTAGTGTGAACTTTCATCATTCAGCAATGCTTCATTTGCCTGAATTTTTGTATCAAATGCAGTTTCTCATAATTGACTTATTTAGAAAACTGGTATATGAATAACTCAGCTACAAACCTCTTCACGGTCTTAAGAGCTTCAGAGTGGCAGAATGACCTCAGTGCCTCAGAATGAACTTTTGATGACAAGGAGCTGAGATAAGTAGCAGTATGAATCTCCTGACAAAGCCAGTATATATTTGCCAGAAGCTTCTCTCTAGCAGTCTTTTGAGGCTGTGGATGTGAAAGAGATATTAAATCTTCCTATTTTTCACAATGGTTTCAACTTTATATTTTCTTTTGCCAGATGCTGGCACTAAAGGTTCTGTAGAGTGTCTTCTGTTTTCTTCTTTAAAAATCTGTTCTTTCATCTGTTCTTTCAATCTCTACATTTTTTTTTTTAGAAATATTATTGAGGCAGTAGCATATTGCTACATCTAAGAAGTAGACTTGTCTGATTTCTCTGTATCCAATTTTTAGTTTTCCCTATAGATATATTTTAGATATTTTGACGTTTATTTTAGATGTTTTGAATATGTTTATGACTGTAAAGTTCATTTCAGGTTTGATTTTTGGTTTCTAGTATACTACACTTTTTTGAAGGCTTCCTGGTTTTAAATAAATATAAAAAATGAGAGAGTTCCCTGCTAAACACAGATCTTTACAGTTTGCTTACTGTGATGTACGCTTTTACCAATGCTGATAGCTTTGCTAATTTAGCAGACTATTACATGAATAAAATGCATTCAGTTTTCAAATGTCCTACACCCTTGAATTAACACTAGTAATAATAATTTAAATTGATTCTTTGGCTTATAGAAATACATCCAGTAAGCTAATACACTTGGCTAACAAGTAGCTACATTAGATGAATGTACCACAAATATTTTGTTATTTGTCCTTGAAAACATAATAATATCACGCATGTTTCAAAAAATATACCTTAAACGTAGTTTTATATTGACAATCACATAAGTTTACTATACGTATCTACTGGGTAACATAGTGCAGACTGCAAGATTTTAAAAGTCTCTGTACCAGTAAGAAGAAAAGATTAACTAAATTCAGAAGTTTACTGCAGTGCCTTTTGGTAGTAGGAAATGGGCTGCCAGAAAATTCACAAACATTGCTTTGATTTTCTTGGAGTAACTGGGATGTTTGATTGGTCTTAGGTCATTAGTTAAATGTGTTTGTTTCAGTTGGTGGTTATAATAAAAAACTCCATCTGTACTTTTTGTTTTAACTTAAGAACTGTAACTGGTTGTTTGCCTGGAGGGCAATCATAATATGCAGTTTTATTCTGCAGCCTCATCAGCATCTATTCATAAGGTTTCTCTTCCATGCCCATTAAGAAACTATTTGTTTATGTTTTGATTACATCTATACCATGACTTCTCTTTTGGTGAATTTCTGTGTCTGAAGAAATCTTTTCCCTCCTTCAAAAACATCTTCCTTGCTCACTTCTGGGATCTTCTACAGGCCCTTTACTTGTTTCACTTCAAGGAACACTATAGGCTCATGTTCAGGGGCTTTACCGAAGCAGACTCTTGAATATGTCTCTAATGTCAGCTCCTTCTTTTCCCTTCCTTGCCTGCCTCATGCTGCCCAAGCCCTCTCACTCTGTAGCCCTCACAAAACTGCCCTCATGTCTTCTGCCAATTTGCCACATCTTCCAGCACCTTCTTATCTAGTCCTTTTATCAAACAGGCTTTCAAACTTCTTCCATTCTGGGAATGGTCCAGAACTTCTGAAGGGATTTCTAATTTTCTTGCCCCATCCTAAATCACAGGGCTAAAGAGTAGACACCTCCTGTACATTCATGCTTGTATTTTTGACACTTCTGCCCTCCCTGTTTGTATTGTCTACTTGGATTGTAAAGGTCTTCTGGGAAATGGCTGTATCTTATGCCTGCCTTTAAAATGCTTAATGTATTGCTGAAAATATAACTATAATAATAAGTTGTCTAGAACTGGATGAAACAATTTAAACAGAGCTGTTTTCTATCAAAAATGTAATTTTGTCAAAATTGAAATGTTTCCCAGGAAGGTACTGATTTTTATGAAAAAAAACGGAAAGTAAAATCTTTACATTCTAGCAGTGTTCAAATATTATATTGCACTTCTATAATTTGTATTCATCTTCTTGGGACTTTTTGATACAAACAGGTGATACTATACTAAAATACTAATTTGTAAATTTGAAGTACATGTATTCAGTTGCAAATGCTACAGACTATACTTACCATTTAACTGTACTGATGTTCTACTTCTCTGCTCACTTTGGCACCACCTTGCTGGTGGGCAAAGGGCACACCCTCGCTCTGTTACTTCATTGGATATGTCTGTCCAAAAAGCTTGTGCTCCTTCATGCAATGGACTCATAGCAGTCATGAGATGGCAGTGTGCATGGGTGTTGGAAGTGTGCATGGGTGTTGGATTTTCATTTTGATCATATGAGTGGGGACCTTGGGGTAAGAGGCTTCAGGAACCAAGTGCTGGGCTATAAGAATAATTTTTTATGACTTATGGTCTGTTTTCTTCCTGCATCGGAAGGACCCTGGGGAAAGAGGCTGTTAGCTGGTAGGCTGCAAGCTGAGTGAATTATTCAGGCAGTATTGCAGATCTAGCCCATAAACCATAGGATGGCTACTTCACCCTTGGTCTTACAACATTACAGCAGAGAAAGTTAAATGAATCAAAATGACATAATAGAAATGAAGAGTTTTAACACCTTAAGATGTCCTTCAGAATGTCCTTTCTGTGGGAAATATCTACATGTGCTTCCTCAGGCAGATTCAGAATGAAGTTTATTTCATTGACTAGTACGGTTTCTGGTGGAGCCTGACTTCTGTGGAGTGGAGACAAGCTCTTGATAGCCTCCTGTGACAGAGTCAGCAGCCTGGGAATCAACAGGAAAACCTTTCCTGACAGAAATTTGTCCTCTTGAGCTAAAATGAAATTCATAATGACAGCAAACAGCAGAGGCTCATTTGATTTTCTTCTGCCATTCTGTGGATGGAGGAGTCGTCCAGATCGCTTCTCTCCCCCAACTCCAGGAAGAGACATTCAGAGCCATAGAAACACCATAGCAGTCTCCTTCACAACAGTGAGTGCAAAATTACATGATCCTGTTTGTTTCAGAGGGGGAAAGGCAATATTTCTTTTCCTCTTTTAACAGTAGTAACAGTGCAGTATGTCTCCCAAGAACGTTGCTGTATCTGATGCAGGGGGTCTTCCCCTCCTGTTAGATAAATAATCCTCTGCGTAGAAGATATTTTTCCCTCAAAATTTATGCTTTCTTAATAGGGAAAAAAAAAAAAACCAACCCCACACTTCTTCCTTCTCAGATTTACTGTTTGAAGATATCTTGAAACACATGCAGGCATTATTTTTGTATATATAATCTTGATATATATATATATGTTTTACTGCAGCTCTTTCACTGCAAGGAGAGGAGAGTTCTTTTTTTCTAAAAAAAGTTACAGTTCCTATTTAATTATATCAGTTAAGGGGCTGGGCTATGATGTGTACATCTGTAACACCTTCAATCTCTTGAGTGTTCCTTGCCTTATAATTACATTATAGACTACTTTGGGCAGGGCAATCATTTTCATGGTACGTGTAGTGCCTTCAGTGATGGGGTCCTGGTCCATGATTAGATCTACTAGATCTTACAGTAGCAATAATACTAATAATATGCTTTTACTCCCACTGGTTGCAGCTCTGTTTAATGCAGTGTGTCATAGTGAAATCTTCTGATAACTCCCAGAGCAGCAGCAGAGTTGTTGTGGCAGCTCCTGCACCCTTAATTGCTGTTTATGAAAGCTTGTGGCTTTCTGATGCCTGCAGCCAAGGCCAGCAGCAAATGTGACTTAACATGGCAGCTAATTAAAAGGGAGTACTTCAGCATGGCACTGAGGATTGGACTTATTACCTCTTAGCTCAAGTTTCGAATAATACCCAGTAAACCTAGGAGGAAATAAACACAACCACATTGTCATTTTGATATTGTTACCATTCTTGCATGAAGTATTTGTTGAAATTGGTGGGAGCAATTTTAATAGGTGCGAAAGGCCACCAGATGTCAGTATGACCTTCTGCAATGTAGCGTGGTATAATTAACTCACTTTTTATCAGACAGAATCAGGAGTTTTTAATCTATTTTTAAAAGAAAAGTTCTATTTTTTTGTGACTGAAAAAATACAGTCAATTTTTAAATGCCTTCTCCAACTTCCAATGAGTCTTCCAGTTATTACAAAGGAAGGGCAAGAATAAATGTTGGAGAGATTCTGTCCTCCTCACACTGGACTTTTGCAGAAAACTCAGACTGGCTTGTAGACTCACCTTAGTGGTGCTCCATCACAGCAGTGCTGGATTAGGGGAAGGTGGCCTACCATTTTTAACTCCCTGGTAAAACCTCTGCTGGGTCAGGACCCAAACCACAAGAATGGTTGGGCTCACAAAAGATTTTTATTTTGTTTAAATTATATATATTTTTTTCTTAGTACTTCCTCTGTTATTGATCTCCAAACTAGATGTCTGTATTTGGCTATGGCTGGATTACTTGGCCCTGGAGTACTTCCCAGATCTGGGTCTGAATGTTCATTTGGCCATTCCCTATTGGGATGAGACCTGGGCACATGTCCATTTTGCCCTTGCGCACATAGCTTTTGCTACCAAGGAAACCTTACTTCACAGACCTGATGGCAACTGCAGCATAATCCCCTTGTCCTCATTTTTTGGTGGGTTTGGGAAGCAGGAACATAGGGGATGCCCCAACATATTCAGTAGCCCAGCCAGGAACCAAATGTCTTTGAAACTTTGTTTTCAGATCAGAGGGCTTGGCTTCAGCTCTAAAAAATTCTTAATGATGAAATTGTGGCAATTGACAAAACTGCTAATGTTCTAATACATAAGCAGATGCAGCAAGGTTATATTTCTTTGGTCTTCCGTTGTGCCAGTCAGGATGTTAGAAGCAGTATATTTTCAATCACTAACCTGTCCTAGAAACTGGACAGATTCAGTTTAAACAGCCAGAGATACAAATTAAATATAACATTGTTTCAGAAAGTGGGGGAATATCAGCTGGTTGGCTGTATACTTCCAGCAAACTATCTCTACGTTGATCAGCTCCTCTATACGTTTCCACCTGGAAGTGCTTAATCAGTGAACAAACAAGTGTCCTAAGCATGTCACACACACAAGAAGTATGTGCTGGAATCATTTAAGTGTGTTGGAAAGAGGTATTTTTACAGTGAGAAGCTTTACTTTTAAAGAGCACACTGACTTTTGGAATATAGAGCAATGGATTAACCATTTATTAAAACACCTATGAGCTATGAATTCATGATCTATGAAATATATGTATACAGAACTTTAATGAAGAATAACTGTGGAGTTGCATGCAGAGAATTATTGAGGAAGATCCATCTTTCAGCAAAGGGGAAATTTTTTCAAAAGCACTAAAGTGATGTAGAACCTTCAGTAACAACCATTTGTATGACAATATAAACTTTCTGTTTTATTTATTTATTTATTTATTTTGGTAAAGATTTTTAATTACTTTAATCTCAGCTGACCATAACTTCCTCCCTGCACTTTCCTTTCCTTCCCCGTACATTTTCTGACTGCATATAGTTTATTGTACATTTGTTTGTCTTCAGAGGGATTTGAGGATGCTCAAATAGTGTTAGTTAATGTTTATATAGCTTGGAAAACACAGCATGCAAGATATAGCTAAAGAATTTCTGCCAGGTGGAGAGGCCATGACTATAGGTATTTGAATGACAGACCTTCTATTTTCAAAAGATTTCAAGATTTGCAAAATCTAAATTTCTAAAGTGGAATACATGCCCAAACCTCAAAGTTCTTCATAAGGGGAAAAAACAAAACAAAACAAAACACTTCAGAATTGTTTGAATTCATACTGAACATTTAATTTTAATAAAATATAAATAATTCCATTCACCTTTGCATTTTAAATATTGTTATATTACAACAAAAGGTAAAAAGATTCAAAATGAGTTATTTCAAAATGTGTTGTCCACATTTTTCACCTTCATATATTCTAATTCTGTTGTAGAATTTTTAGGTTTGTTTAAAAAATTTTTAATAGGTCCAAATTAGCCATTTCAAAAAGTATTGGACAACTGATAAATTCATCATAGGCTCTTAAATACAAAGACTTTGCCTTTGTCTCAGGCATCTCCAGATCTGGGAAACATCAGGGTGTGCTTGCCCTTTTCTTCTTTCTCCACTCCTTCGCAGTTATCTGCTATCAGCTATTCCTGGAGAGAGGATACTGGGTTAGATAGATTCTAGGCTTAACACAATATGGCCTTTCTTATATTGTTGCATTCTTTCTGTTGAGCATATCTGTTTTTGCAAAATTGCGTATTCCATGGTGGTCAAATTCCATCTATAGCTTCACCAATCTGTTCTACTCTCTAAAGTTACCATTAAGAAAATCTTTCTTGCTGTAGCCATTCTATAAAGCCTTAGCTTGGAAATTGTCAGGCTGATTCTAAAGAGAAGGATGAAGTGTTTCCAAATTATTTTTATGTTAGAAGTATCACAAATTTTAGTTTCCAGTTTTGTCTTCTGAGTATTACTCCTTTATCTCCTTTTAGCTCAAAATTTCCTTGTTGTCATCCAGGACTCAAAGAACTCATAAACCTTCTGACTTATTATTCCTTAAACAAGTGGAGTGTGAGATAAGGAAGTTACTAATGATTTTTATTTTAGATAACTTTGGCTTGCTCCTGCGAAGCAATAATTTCTTACTTGTGCTTCAGGTTGAAAAGTATTAAGCAGTGAAATCTGAAAACTCATTTTTAATGGTGTAATCCAGGTGAGAACAATCTGTGTTTGGGAATCAAAACACACTCTCCAAAACAACCTGCTGACACACCTGGAGCGACATGAATGCTAACAGAGTATGAAAGTCGAGTGTGACGTATTCAAGGACTGGTTCCTCCATGAGGACTCCCAAAACCCTCACGTCCTCTGTCCATCTGAGCAATATAGTAAGTTTTGCAGCTGTACAAACAACTCCAGGTCATTATTAGCTGCTTATGTACTATTCCAGATTCTGATTACCTTGAGCAGTGAAAAAAAAAACAGTCACCACCACAAAGTAGCCTACACGAAAGACAGACCAAACAGAAGCAAAAGGGCTAGGGCGGCTGCAGAGAGAAGGTCAGGAGTGGAAGGAAGTATTCGTTCATTCAGTGCATGCTGCAGGTAAGCAAGGGGAGCTGCAGAAGCATGCATCTGGTTTTGAACTGATCAGTTGCCCAAACAGCAGGAACTCAGTGGGACCATTTGTTGATGCTGGGTTCCTGCTGGCGTCTAAGGCAGCTGCTCCCCCACTCCCTGCGTCCCTTCCAGTGTGATGCACAGCATGAAGGAAGACAGCGTAGTGCACGACTTCATTCTCCTGCTTTTCAAGCATGGAATATAACAAAGAACTTTGTCATTTATGAACTTACCTTCATTAGTATGCTTCTCAAATTCTTCTAAATGACGTGTTTCGTTAATTCCCTACTTACTCTATCACTTAATTGCAGTTGTAGGCTTTGATCATAGGAATCAGTATGAAGTTCCAAGGGATGCAAATTTCTATTATTTCTTGTATGAAGTATGGAAGGAATTTGATTTGTAAGGAGAAATCACATTTGCTACCTGAGAAGGGAGCTGGCAGAAAATCTGCACAAAACTGCTCACACAGAGGCTGAAGAATGCAGACTAATTTCTATGATTCTCACCCACAAGCTGAAATAATGAAATAAAAGTGAATCAGTCATGGAATTATCACGGGGCTTGCAGCCATCTCTCTGTTTTTCTGGCACGAATGGTATATTCCTCCCCTTCCTCCCATTCTTGTTTGTTGATTGAGATCAGTAGCCACTTGGAACAAGGATTACTTAGGCTACATTTATTTTTAATCTTTTAAATACAGCTTAAATACATCTAACAACCGTCGTTACAATGAATTTTTAAACTTTGAATTGTTCCTTAAGAAGGTTAATAAATCTGAGTGGGTGAGTCCTTAAGAAGACTGAAAAAAAGACACCCTGTAAGTACTGGCAATGTGCCTTGGAGCAAACGGAATAAAAGATTCCTTCTCAAGCGCACTACTAAATTTTAAGGTATGATATTGTCTGCAATACACCAAATGGAGTTGCTATCTGTGCTGAGCAAATCTTGTTACAATTGCACATACATGAAGAAAATGTGATCTAAGCACAGATCTGGAAATCTGACCCTCCTTTCCACCATGCATCATTTAGTGTTTGTATTAGATACTCACCAGTCTCTTCTTGCCTCCCGTACGGTGTTATTTACACTTCCGAAACCAGCAAGAGACCTTCATATATAAGGGATACCAGAGTTTATTTTAGGTGACACATTAAAAGATAGTTCGGAATATCCTCAAAATAGATGAATCATATTCATTAATTTAGTACATGCTCCTATTGCTCAGATAGAAAAGTGTTGATGTTGAGTGGAAACTGATCTTTGGAATACTCTTTAAATTAAATGTTATTCAGCTAACTTAAAATGATCAGTGTAACCAAGATTATAGATGTACTCTGGTTTTTAAAAACTGCAAGCACAGATTTTTTATTTTTTTCCTATCAGTAGAAAGGAAGGATAGAATTTGGTTCGTAGCGGGTCTTAAAATGTGTCTGTAGTTTCAATTTTAAGGACAACAAGACACACTAAACAATTTCACAGCAATTCTGTCTGGTCAGATTGCATAACACTCAAGCATTTTAGTGTTCTGATTTCCTATCACTCACATTTATTCAGTCCCAGAATAATCAGAGTCCATGGACACTGTTGAGATTATTCATGAGAGAGTGCTTTGGTTAAGAAGAAGTGTTAAACGATGAAAGAGCAATTGCTGGACAAGTCTCTGCTTGGTCCTACCTGCGTTCATTTTTAAATGTGTACTTTTGTCTCTTTGGAAAAAAAAAAAAAGCCAAAAAGCGTAACTAGGAGGACATGTGCTGTTCTGACAGACTCTGCTTCTTCTGTGGCTACAGAGCTGAATGATGTTTTTATTCAGGTTTTGATTTTGTCAGACTTAATGTGGTTTATTTTATTTTATTTTATTTTAATTTTAATTTTATTTTTCTTGTTGAGATGGTGGCTTCTAGGTAACTTACCTGCTTAATATGCTATAGGAATAAGTTGAGAGGCATTAAAAGAGAGTCTCCACCGCAGAGATTTTGCTACTTATTAAAACTCTAGACAGAAAATGAGGATTTTTTTTTT
>VXAL01018366.1:324769-343646 GCA_013399475.1 Chauna torquata
GAGCAATTGTTGGACAAGTTTCTGCTTGGTCCTTCCTGCGTTCATTTTTAAATGTGTGCTTTTGTCTCTTTGGAAAAAAAAAAAAAGCCAAAAAGCGTAACTAGGAGGACATGTGCTGTTCTGACAGACTCTGCTTCTTCTGTGGCTACAGAGCTGAATGATGTTTTTATTCAGGTTTTGATTTTGTCAGACTTAATGTGGTTTATTTTATTTTATTTTATTTTAATTTTAATTTTATTTTTCTTGTTGAGATGGTGGCTTCTAGGTAACTTACCTGCTTAATATGCTATAGGAATAAGTTGAGAGGCATTAAAAGAGAGTCTCCACCGCAGAGATTTTGCTACTTATTAAAACTCTAGACAGAAAATGAGGATTTTTTTTTTCCCCCCAAGCTGTATTCAGGAAAGCAACAGAAAAGCAAAGTGTGACAGCACAAGGTTTCCCCAAACTTGAAAACCTTCTGTCCTTTGCCTGCCCTGTGCTAGAGAAGGACTGGATAATGACTCTGAGAAAACCTCTCTGTCTTTGGAAGCTTTTAATGCTGTTTGGTGATGTTTGTAGGGGAATGCTTCCTCAGCTTCTGAGTTCAAATCTTTCTTTGGCTCCATAGAATTTATCTAGCTACATCTAGGCAAGGATGTATCTGTCCATGATGCTCTGTCTGGGTGTATTGTTTTCAAGGAAGCACTCTGCTTCTACTTGCAAGCATTAAAAGATTTTTCTTAGCTGCAAATACACTTACAAATAAGTAACTTAAGTAAAACTAAAGATTCGCTCACTTTAGTAAAGGCAAAAACTGACTTCTTGGTTACAGATCCACAAAAGTGGAACTTGATAGTCAAAATAAATGTGAACATAGGTTCAGATCCATAGCTGTGGAGTATCTTTTTCTCACTTTTTTTTTTTTAATGATGAAATCTCACCCTCTCTTTTTTCACAATTTTCTTCTTCCTGGTTCTTTTATGAGGAAGTTAGTTTTGGAAATGTTATCCAATTATTCTTTAGTATAAGACTGCACAAAAAAAAGATACAGAAGTTGGATTCTTTCCCTTTTCTTAGGGATTTTCTGAGTTTATGATCTTCCTGGGCTGTCTGTTCATTATGTTACTTAAACAACCTCCTAGCTAGCCACATCTTTTCCAAGACTCCTGAAACACCTCACAAATTGCAAGTGATAAAACACATCCATCATACCCACTTACCAAATGTATACTTTCTTTCTTGCCATGAAATTGTAACACAGATTGTGCATGACTTAACACACTTCGTATTTGCTCCCAATGTTTTATCAGTTGTGTGCTTCTGTTATTATGCCAAGTACCAGATATGAAAGGGTGTTAATTGGTTAAATATGTAGATAGGAAATGAATGAAATTTTCAAAAGTGCCTTGATATTTAATTCAAATGAAGTTACACATAGTACGTTATGCTTTACAGAAGAATGATATGTGATGTGCTGCAAGTTTCAGACTCCTCTCTGTTAAAATTCTTTACGGATTTGCTCTGCTTTGCTTTTATATTCTGCTCTTCCCAACCCACTCTTCAGCTCCACAAATTTGCTTGACTTTTTGCTCTCTCCCAGCAATCTTTTAACTTAAAAGTGCTACCAGGGATCTTTTTGCCATCTGATCTATGATTAACTCTCTCTACTAAATCACTCCTTAAAATATTCCTTTTCTACTTAGTCCACCACTGACTGTCTACAAAACATTTTTTTGACCTTAGGTATGAAGGATACTGCATATAAGCAAACTGCATTGTGTTTGTAATTGTATTTATTACTTGCATAGCTTCCTGCACAGTTGAACACCAGTACTGGCTTTTAGGGGTAGATCTAGTACATTAGGTAGATAAATAGCAAAGTGCCAGCCTGATTGTATATTTGAAATTTGAGAGCACTACTAGTAGGATACTAATTGGGTGCCTGATTAGAAGACTCAGCTCTGGAGCTAAGACAGCAAAATATGTTAAAAATAGAGCTTTCTCTTTTCTGTGCTTTGTGAGCACTTTGTCTTTTTGCTTTCTTTTACTGGATTTAATAAGAACTAACTTTTCTCCACTCCATCACAGAATCATAGAATGGTTTGGGTTGGAAGGGACCTTAAAGACCACCTAGTTCCACCCCCCTTGCCATGGGCAAGGACACCTTCCACTAGACCAGGTTGCTCAAAGCCCCATCCAGTCTGGCCTGGAACACTGCCAGGGATGGGGCATCCACAGGTTCTCTGGGCAACCTGTTCCAGTGCCTCACCCCCCTCTGAGTAAAGAATTTCTTCCTTATATCTAATCTAAACCTACCCTCTTTTAGTTTAAAACCATTACCCCTTGTCCTGTTACTACACTCCTTGATAAAGAGTCCCTCCCCATCTTTTTTGTAGCCCCCCTTAAGTACTGGAAGGCCGTTATGAGGTCTTCTCGGATCCTTCTCTTCTCCAGGCTAAATAATCTCAACTCTCTCAGCCTGTCTTCATAGGAGAGGTCCTGCAGTCTCCTGATCATATTCATGGCCCTTCTCTGGACTCCAGGTGGGGTATCACAAGAGTGGAACAGAGGGGGAGAATCACCTCACTCAACCTGCTGGCCACACTTATTTTGATGCAGCCCAGAATACAATTGGTTTTCTGGGCTGCAGGCACACATTGCTGACTCATATTCAGTTTTTCATCCATCACTATGCCCAAGTCCTTCTCCACAGAGCTGCTCTCAATCCACTCATCACCCAGCCTGTATTCATGTTTGGGATTGCCTTGACCCAGATGCAGGACCTTGCACTTGGCCTTGTTGAAATTCATGAGGTTTGCATCGGCCCACCTCTCAGGCCTGTCAAAGTCCTGCTGGACCTTCTATCTCAGATCCCTTCCCTCCAGCGTGCCAACTGCACCATTCAGCTTGGTGTTGTCCACAAACTTGCTGAGGGTGCACTCAATCCCACGGTCCACATTGCCGACAAAGATGTTAAACAGTGCCGGTTTCAATACCAACCCTGAAGAACACCACTCATCACTGTTTTCCACTTGGGCATCGAGCTGTTGACTGCAGCAATTTGAGTGCGATCATCCAGCCAATTCCTTATCCACCAAGTGGTCCATCTGTCAAATCCATGTCTCTCCAATTTAGAGACAAGGATGTTGTGCAGGACAATGTCAAGTGCTTTGCACAAGTCCAGGCAAATAATAATTCAATTGACATATTCTGTCATGTACACCTGTAACCCAAAATAGTCTAATATTTTTTTAATTTAAATATTTTCCCATAAAACTCCAAAAAATGAGTTAGTACAGAGTAGCTATTTTTCAAAAGTTCTAAGCAGCAGCTTGAAAGAAAAAAGAAGAAAAAGTAGTTTTCAGGCAGTGAGAAATAGAACCTATAGATAAATGCAATATGCAGTTAGAAAATAAACAGAAGAGAAATTCTCCTCTACTCAAGGAAACATACCTACTCTTTCTCCAGAGAAGCAATTCTTCTGAGTGCAACATGCTGTTTTTTCCAGTGTTGGGTTTTGGATGTTGAAACAACAGAACAAATAAGAATAACATTGTTTATCACATTAATTTATGGTAGTAGCCTCGGGTGAACAGAGGCCAAATCCCTTTTGGTGTAGATATGATGTGAAAATGAAGAGCAGATAATGAATGTCTCACATTATTCTTAATCTAAATAGGCAAAACCAAACAAACAAACTAACAAAAAAACCAACTCCAACAAAAAAGACAAACAGGTGTATCATTGAAGCAGGAGTGAAAAATGGGATAGTGTCAAAGTCACAGCAGGTCTAAGGTTTTTTTTTTGGTAACTGAAATTCCCATAACGTAATTCAGATTAGAAAATTTTCGGTGACTACAGAGCGAGTGAGCTACTGTAGAGGGCATGATGCCAATAGCCATTCAACACAGAATACAGACTGTCCATACAGATGGTAGTAGAAAGCAAACCAGCATTTGAGGTTTCTCTTTTCTGTACTTAATGAAGTAGCTGTGATCTCCACCTGTTTTTATTTTTTATTTTTTTCTCCCCTGCCTTCTTTATCTTCAAGATAATTCATCAAGGGAGGTAGATCCTAAAGGATTCTATGCTGTCCTCAGAGAAAATGGATTTCCTGCATTGCTTTGTGTCAGGGAAAAATGCTTGAGGAAGGGTCACATAGCTCAAATTGCACTTATCCTCTCCCTTTCCTCCTCTCTGTGTCATCATTGTTTCTTGGTTGCTTTCTGCAATCATGGACTGGCTGTAATACTTGGCATTGTCCCCCTCAGGGAGAACTGGAAGACTCATCTTCTTGGCATAGATTTCTCACAATTAAAAACATTTAAAAATGAATAAGCGCTCCTCTCTCTGCTCTTCTACAGAAGGGACTAAGAATCTCAAAGTTAACTCTAATCACATCAAAGGGTGGAACTGTACCTCCCTGCTGTGCACAGTTATCATACTGAAGGGAGTGGAGCAATGGTAATAGGGCTTTTTTCTTTTTCTTTTTCTTTTTTTCTTTTTCTTTTTCTTTTTCTTTTTCTTTTTTTTCTTTTTCTTTTTTTCTTTTTCTTTTTCTTTTTCTCTTTTCCACTGGGCTTTGGACTATGTCCTAAATAGTTTGTACAATCAGTGGGAGATTTGGATAGGTCAGGGCAGTTGAGTCTCAGATCCCAAAGCAAAGGCTTTCTGCTTAGAAAGAGGTATACTCAGTAGCATATGGTAGTCTAATTAAAACTGGTGTTTTCCAAAGCTTAGAAAACGAATTTTTAGTGCCAAAGTGGGAAATGCTTTCCTAATCTCTTCTCAAAATTTTACAGGTCATCCCTAAAGGAATATTCTGTTAATCATCAGTTTTGTTAAGAGATATTTTGTAATTTTTCCATGATCTTTTGGAAAGATATAGTTTCTAAAAGAACTGCCTATTTACGATAAAAGTTACTGCCGGTAATTTTGTATTTATGAAAAAAACACATAGCACTTCTATCAAAGCAGAAATAATCTTCGGTGAAGTAAACGCTCAAATTTAGGAAAAATCCACTCATATTCTTGAAAATGCAAAATGACAGTTTCTTTTTTTCTGTTTTTACCCATGTCACAGTGGTGAGGGCATACAACTGCCGTGAGCATGTGAGTTCTAGACCTACTGATAAATTTCTTTTTTTTCCCTGAGATTTTATGCTTTTTGGGAAGTGTAACACACAGGTTTGTAAAACAAACTTATGACAAGGTTTACAACTCAAATTGGGTGAATTATACTTCTTGCCATCCCAGGCTGTCATTATGAAGACAGAGCTTGTAGTTAGCCTCTCTGCACTGATCGTGACTGTCTGAGGTGGTACTATCTTCCAGGGAATTATCTTCACCTACAGCACCTGCTGTCTGTAGTTTTTCAAAGCAAACTGACAGATATTCTTAATGGGCTTCTCAGCTACCAGTTGCAATCCATCTAAAGGGCTTTTGGCAGCTCTGAGTATCCACAGCCAACTAACTATTCTTGCTTCTCTGCTGGTCATCCCATAATTGTTCCCAACCTGAATCAAATCTAAAAGGTCAGTGCTTAGTGGTGTAATGCTGCTTGTCATATGCAGGACAAAATTCAGAAAGAAGATTTGCTAAGTACAATATTTAAATTTCTCCTTAGTCCTACTTTTGGCTTGTTTCTCTGGCCTTCTGATACTGGCATGCTACCTTGTGCAGGGGCATGTTGCCATCCTAACAGATGGGTATGAGTGTAGGTGGCTAGGAGGACATGTTTACTCATCAAATGTGTTTGTTGAAAGCAGTGTTACCAGCCAGATATATTGGATCAACAGTTCATCCTGGGCTTTTATATCTATGTTCAAAACTGCTGCTCTAATTACAAAAAAAAGCATTAAACCATAAAATAATTAAATGTTTACAGCCTCTTAAATTTTATTTATTTATTTATTTATTAGCTTGAGAGAGTCAGCATTTTTTTTTCTTAGATGGTAGGTTACGACAGAGGGATTATAACTAAATAATCTTCAGCTATATAGTTTAAAAAAATCTTCTGAAACCACAGAGTGAACTTTACCTGTTGGGGGACTAAATGATACTACAGGTAGACAATACTCAGAAAGCTTATTGTTACTTTTTGTGGGACGAGAGACCACCAGTGGTATAGAGAATGTCTTTAAATTCTATTAAACTTTTACTTTTGTACTTTAGACTCAATTACTTAGTACCAGTAGTGGAGTCATTTGTGGAGCTATATTTAGTGAAAGCTGGAATCTGCCTTAATGAGTGAGGTATCACAAGATATGCATTAATCAGGGTTTTTAAGCTGTTTTTCTCCTTTCTGTTCCAGTAGAGAATGTGTCAGAGATGTAGAAGTGCTGTTTGTTTCTCTTAGACTGCACGTACTTAGTAATTAGCAGTAATGTTAAAGTTTTCCCATGTGAGAAACTTCATCTGGGTTTTTAGCATGCAGTGTTGCACTAGAAGATATTAAATAGGGCAGTCGGCTAACTGAATTAGATCTGAGGTGAAAAGCTGTGCTTGCCACGTGGTTCCTGAATCGGCTGCCTTTTCTCTAGTGCTCCAAGGTGAACCAGAGGCCCTGCAGAGCTGGAGACCAATTAGAAGCCTGTAGTTAAAAAGTGTGGCAGTGGCATTCATGCATATAATAGTATCCAGCTTCCCCTCTTCTTCAGCCTGCATCATTTTTCCTTCCATCTTTTCAAGGAAGAGCTGAAATGTAGTAAAGATGTATAGGGCAGGGGATGGCAGATTGCTGTCCCAAGCTCAATAATTTGTTTTTAGATTTAGATGTTATGATCAGGTTGTGAATGAAATACAGTGGTTCTTATGGCTCTCTACATCACTTACGTTGTTCAGTGTAACAATAATTAAAATGTGGCTCCCTGACACATACCACAGCTGTGAGACAAAGTGTATCTAATGACAGGGGCTGCAATAAAGATTTTTTTTAACCTGAGGGACTTTATTATGCATGTCTTCCCCTGCCCCCCAGCTAACTCTAAAGGTAATCTGAATGATAAGTTCAGGTCTAGCGAACATGATAAAGACATATGGTCCTATAAATCTGTTCCTCAGGATACAAGTAGTACTATTTTCTAAATGAGTCTTCAAACCCACTTCCTGAGAAGTGTGCAGCCTCTTGACGCCCACTGTTTGGACCAGCCCTGTGTACCCAGTTCAGTATGACGCTTATTCTGAAGTTTCTTTAAGCCTGTGCATGGCTAGACACATGCTGAAAGAAGTTTGATGGATTGTGATTATGATTTTCCTTGTGTGTCAATTACCTGAAGTGTAAAACTCAGTAAAAATAGGAATATGTGAAGCACCTGGGTGCCTCTTGCAGCCCTGGGACATAACAACTACCTAGCTCAGTACTTCAGAGGAAATAGGAACCCACTGAACCCTTCTTCTGAAACTGAAGTTGAGTTAATAGACATAAATGAAACCTTTTTTTGAAGCTGATTCAGACATGGTTTGAGCAAACAACCATTTATTTTCTGGATACACACGTAAATAGATTTATTACAGATATTGGCTAGTTCTATAAAGGCAAACAGAATATCTGTCATTACTCCTGACCTGCATTACTTTTATTCTATACTAGAATATCTCAGCCTTGGTTTTCTGCAATTAGAAGTACTAGTTGATATTTCTAGCATTTCCTTTCCAAATGGAGCAAATCATTAAGAGCAAACGGGCAAAGAAATTCTATTCTTCTCATAAGCCAAGGGAGTTTTCCCTTGGTATGTTCTGTATGTGCTGGAAAAAAATCAAGCAACTACATCAGAATGTTCTTTGCTATTTCCTCCCCTGGCATGTACCTTGCAGTAAACACTGTTTTTACCCATCTAAGTTGCCTTCTAGGTTTTAAAACAAACAAACAAACAAACAAAAACAAACAAAGAAAACCTAACACAACTCTGTTGAATCACCAAGGATTATTTGGGTCTCTGTTTCTTACTTCACTAAAATCTAACTGCAATGCCTTCAAAATCCTGTCTGGAGGCATTTAAATTTCAGTCAGTAATACCCTAAATCTCTGCTATTGAATATACTTCTTAAACATCAGCAGTCCACAACTATTATCTCCTGCACGGTCCTAGCTAGGATTTACAAGCTTGGTCCTATCCCGTGCAGAGCACATCAGGAAGAAGTGAGAGAGAACCTCCTGCTGTAAACCCTCCTCCTTTCCCAGAGGTTCGATTGCCCATGTACCAAGGCTCTGAGGTCCAGCTCTGACTTGTCTCAGCTGCACAACCACAGCTCATGCTGCTGCGAAAGACCTGTGAGAAATTCTGTTGATAGGTAGGAAGGATAAAATTACAGACAGAGACAGGAGAGTTGAGACCAGATTGTTAGTAGCTCAAGGATTCTGAAAGGTAAACTTCAGTAGAGAAAGATAAAACTCTAAACAGGAAGGGGGAGAAGGGGAGGACGCTGGCCAGGATTGTTGGGTAATTGTGTCAGGTCATAAGTGTTGATGGAGCTGGTTGAAGACGGTGGCTCAGTGATGTGGAGGAGCTGCTCCTGGAGCTGTGCAGGCTGAGCCCTCCATGCAAGACTGGTGCAACAGGCAACTGGTGTTGGCTGCCTGGCCAACAAAGAACCTGTGGGGGCCTCGCGGGCAGGCAGCATAGGAGACCTGGCGTTACAGCTCACAAAATCCTAGCTGTCTTTCGTGTGGCTTAGCCAACAAGTCACTGCTTTCTGCTTTAAAGCTGTATCTACCCTTCTCGCAGAGTCTCTGAGCATGCAGCTGAACTAACTGAACACACTTGCCTGAAAGATGGGCTGGGACAGAAGGCCTCCTTGTTTTATCCAGGGAAGGGTTTAGGGAGATGCTGGACCTGAGGTCTGTGTGCCTGGGGAGCTCTGTCATGCTTGTGACAGTCATGGTGTCATCTTCCTTCTCTTCATAGTTTCCATTACATGAGAGAGGAGCAACGTGGCTTCAGTGCCACCTTCTGAGAACCCATTCACTGGTCTGAGGCCCAGTCGGGGCACATGCATCCTGTCCGCTGGAGTGAGGGCCCCCCCTCCTGGCTGAGGGGCCCTGAGGCATGTGCACCTCTTCCTGGTGCATCGCTCCCTGTGATGCTTTCCAGGAACAGAAGGGCACTGGCCCAGGGTATGGAGAGGCTGGGGGAACTGGTGTCCTCAGCTTCCTCCAGGGAGTGTTGGAGCTGCTGGCTTCCTGCTCCTGCCCTTTAGGGATGAGCCTGGGCTCCCTCCAGCATTTCCACTCTTTGGGGAAATTATGATTTCTTTTCCTACTGTAAAGTGAAAAGTACTTTTTTTTTGTCTTCTTTTTTTTTTCTTTTTATTTAAGTACAGATTTTTCCACTTAAAATTGGGCCACTTTCAGTGGAAAAAGACCTGTATTTCCATTCTTAAAGGTGAAACTTGAAATGAAAGCACACCACAGAATGTGCAGTGGACTCTGAGGTGAAAAACCTGAGAAAACTGCATTCTTACAACCTTTTTTTCTCTGGGTCCACAAAACCTCTTGAAAACTAATTATGCAGCTCTGGTTGTGATGTAATCTATTATTTAAAAAAAATAAAGTGGAGAGAGTGGCATAACCATGTATTAAGATTATTCAGTTTACTTATACGGAAAAAATTACCAGATGTGCTGACTTAGGTTTGCTTTATCTGTAGCCAGTGCATTCTTCTAGTTTTATGTATTTTCATCATGATTCCAAAGGGGAAAGTAACCTCCAGAATTCAGGTGGAAATGACAGCTCAAATGCCTTTGTGAATTATTCTAAGCCTCATTCAAACAAGGATTCAGCTAAATGAAAGTAGATATTCAAAGTCTGTATAGAAATCTGTGACATGCTTGTAAATGAAAATGACTGTCTGATTCTCCTTAGCGAATGAAATTATTCAGAGTAGATATGGGAAAATGTCATTATGTGAATCAATCCAATACTTATTGATTAATATTGCTGCTGGTTTCAGTAGTTCTCCCCTTTCACACTGGAATACATGAGAATCTTCATAAATTCAAAGACATAATTATGCTGGCAAGGTTTGAATCAGTCTTTAAATCTGTGGAATCCAAGGCTCCATTTTTCCTTAAGACAGGATTTTTGGGAGTAACCCTGCAAACAGATGCTCATGTCTCAATGGGATAAACTGGAGCTTCTTAGAACGACTTAGAAAGGTCAGCCTGTAGCTGTCTCTGATGTTTGCTGTCCCAAGGTAGCTCAACATTTAATAGACATGGTTTCGGACCATCATTCAACTTCTCTGTAAATCCTGGCCAACCAGGTGGTGGAAATGTACGCTGGATTGAGTGCAGAATATCGAGATTTGGTGATGTTCTTCTCCTGTCTTGGTGCTTCTTTCAGTCTATAAAACATGAAGCAATTCCTGTAAAAGGTCATCTTTGAGTTTGGACACAAGGGAAAGACAATTACAAGCCTGCCTCTGAGCTGCAAAGAAGGAACTTTAAATCTATAGTGAGCATATGTGAGCCTACAGAGCAATCGCTTCCAGCTCTTTCACATCCCATGTTTAGGGACATGCTGCTATTTTCCTATTGCCGGACCCTAGGAGATGTCAGCAGGGGTCAGCGTTTGCTTCTGGGGAACAAACGATTTTGTGAAATACTGGCATTTTGCCACCTCATGCATATGGTGCTCTGTCAACCTTCATCAAATATCTCCACAATCATTGCAAATGTGTGCACCCCAGAGCAGCTCAGCCAATGCTAGAAAGAAGCTCAGTTTTCCTTCACTTTGCAGTAATAATGTCAGTGCATATTTAACCTTGACTTTTCATTGGAAAATGTTAATAGATGGAGAGGCTTGTATTCTGGAGCTAAATAGATCCAAGGCTTTGGTAAATGTTTGAGTTAATCTTCATAGCCTTATCCTGTCCCTATAGATAGTATCAAAATAGGAGATCCGATATCTTTAGTCTCTGGGACACTTAGAAAAGTTAAATAAGCCGTTATGGACAGATAATGGTATTGACCTGAAACCAAGTTTCTGCTAAGTACAAGTATTTGCATGCCATTTATTTTTTTATTATTATCATTGTTTTTAAAATTGGCCAATAACTCTAGACCATTTTCCCCTCTATGCTACTCTATTTCCAACACTCACAAGTCACTCTGAAAAATTATGTGATGTTTCAGCAATTCAGTTTTTCATATCAAAATGATTCTTTGGAATTAAGTAATAGAAACCTGAAAATAGATTTTTTTTGGGGAGTAAGAGTTAGTTACACTTCTATTTCTTACATTGGCTGTTACTTTATTACTGAAATCTTTCAATGGGCTGGTGAAAATTCACATAGTACTGGCTTAAATTTAGTATGAATTTGTAACATGGCATTGCATTTTCCAGCTACTGAATTTATTTTGCTTTCTCTGTTTGTTAAATAGCATATTGCTATGAAATGTTTGCACAAACCTAGGTCACTAAAATTGAAATCCTACTTGTTAAATGGGAAATTATATGCACTTTTAGATCACCACCAGGGTTTTTCCCCTTTTCCTTTGTCATTTGTATCTTCCCTAGCAGAGTACCAAGAGTAACACTTTAAAAACAAAACAACACCTTAACATTTTGAAGAACATAACCTATTTTCCTGAGGTATCATGTAGTTCTCTGACACTCCCCGCAAGTATGACAAATACTAACAGAATTGCCTGTAGATTTATTAGTTAGTCTGTTGGTTTGCAAGCTCTGGAGTGATTTTACGTGCTAGTACAGAAAATCTCCGTACAGCTATCACAGAATTGCTGAGGAAACCTACTGGGCTCTCTGCACTATTGGTGTAATAATGCCAAGAACTGTGAGCTTGATCCTATTGACCCCAAAGTACTCCTCCTTGCTGCCTTTCTGAGGGGTTGGGTTGCAGCTTTACTTTAATGCAAGGACCTGTATCAAATAAAGTAGGGTCTCTTAAATCCTGTCTAATTAGGGATAGATAATATGTAGCTGTGGAAGAGCCCAGGGGAAGGGGTACTTGCGTCAGAGCTTCTCAGAAGCAAGGTTGTTGCAGCAATTAGGCTTCTTAGGTTTTCTTCTGAAAATCTGTTTTCCAGGTAGGACAGATTTTTATTTTATAGATGAATACAAGCCTCGATCTTAAAATGTTCATAATATATATCCTGGCAGGTTTTTTAAAGATTCCAATGGTTGAATCACAGGCTGGGTAGAAGTAACATAATTAGAAGGAATAATGTAAAGAAACATCACTCTCTGCCTTTTGTTTTTCATAGCCCAGGAAATTTGCTATAGGCAACTTGAATGCAGATTTGCATTCAAGCACCTGGAAATGCTCCAGGTGCTCTAGTACTTAATCTGGTTCAAGAACAGATTACAAAGGTTTTTGACTATTACTGCGTAACTGAATAAGAAATGAAAGCATTTCCATTAATGTTTGGTTGGAAAAGCTTTCTGGAACTTGTTCTTAAGCCTTGACTGTGAGGATTAGAGGAGCACTTGTTTTAGAAAGAAAAGGCATTTGAATACTTTTTTCTTTCATAAATTTGAGGAAGTTACACTGTTTTGCCTATGTTAACAACTCAACTCAGAAGCTTATCTAGGCTTACAGTATATACAGAATAAAACAAGAATAGAACAGTTCTGTTTGAAGGTCCCTTCCAAGATCATCAAGTCCAACTGCCTGACCACTCCAGGGCTAATCAAAAGTTAAAACATATTATTAAGGGCATTGTCCAAATGTCTGTTTGAACACTGAGTGGCTTGGGGCATCAACCACCTTGCTAGTAAGCCTGTTCCAGTGTTTGACCACCCTTACAGTAAAGAAATTTTTCCTAATGTCCAGTCTGAACTTTCCGCTAGCACAGCTTTGTGCCGTTCCCTTGCATTCTATCATTGGTTAACAGGGAGAAAAGAGCTGCTCTCCAGCCACTTATCACCCAGTCTGTACTTGTGTACAGCATTACTCCATCCCAGGGGCAGAACCTGTCATTTACCTTTGTTGAGTTTCGTGCCATTGATGATTGCCCAATGCTCCAATGTATGTAGGTCCTTCTGCAAGGCCTCTCGTCCCTCCGGAGAGTCAACAGCACCTCCCAGTTTAGTGTCATCAGCAAACTTGTTGAGGATACATCTCACTCCTGCATCCAGGTCATTGATAAAAATGTTAAACAGGACTGGCCCTAGAATTGAGCCCTGGGGAACACTGCTAGTGACTGTCCACCAGCCACATGCAGCCCCATTCTCTACAACCCTTTCAGCTCTACCACTGAGCCCGTTCATCACCCAGTGTAGCGTGAACCTGTTCGTCTCACAGTTGGACAATTTGTCCAAAAGGATACTGTGATGGACAGTATCGAAGGCCTTACTAAAATCCAGGAAGATCACATCCACTGCCTTCCCTTCCTCCACTAAGTCTTTTTGTTTTATAATTTAAAAGATAACCTACACTTTTCCAATATTTGCATTATTCTCTATTTTAAAAAATTAGAGTAAACACAAGGTAAAATGAAAGGAACTGTAGACTAGCTCTTAACTCTTGAATAAGACTGTTGTCATGCAAGAGCACTTGGTGAACCATAACATTTACTAATACCTAATTTTCAGTCAGCAATTCTATGGACTGCAGTCACTGTAGATTGCTGAAAAGTATTTGTGCCTCATGATACAATCCTGGGGCATGTGATTGTCCCATAATTACTAAATTTAATATAATTCCTTCTCAGGAGAAAGTAAAAATCTGGTTTCCTTCTTCCAAAATAAAAATTCTGAAATATTTTTGTTTTATAGTCAATATTTCAATTTCATGGCTTTACTTATATAGTTGTGCTTATAAAGGCTAAATTAATAGTACACATTATTGGCAAAACAGCCAATAAATGAAGAACTGATAGGTTATTTTTTCAGGAAGCTAAACTGATGGAAGTCATGTATAATTTTGCTGCCATAGAATCACAGGATCATAGAATATCCTGAATTGGAAGGGACCCACAAGGATCACTGAGTCCAGCTCCCAGCTCCGCACACCCAAAAATGCTTCTTGAACTCCAGCAGGCTTGGTGCTGTGACCACTTCCCTGGGGAGCCTGTTCCAGTGCCTGACCACCCTCTCAGCAAAGAACCTTTTCCTAATATCCAGCCTGAACCTCCCCTGTCACAGCTCCATGCCGTTCCCTTGGGTCCTGTTGCTGTCATTGGAGAGAAGAGATCAGCGCCTGCCCCTCCGCTCCCCTCGTGAGGAAGCTGCAGGCCACCATGAGGCCTCCCCTCAGTCTCCTCTTCTTTTAGCTGATCAAACCAAGTAACCTCATCCACTTGTCATATGTCTTCCCTCTAGACCATTTACCAACCTGCATGGTTGGCCCTTTTGGCTACCAGGGCATACTGTTGACTCATATTCAACTTGATGAACCAGAACCCCCAGATCCCTTTCCACAGGGCTGCTCTCCAGCCTCTTGTCCCCCAGTCTGTATGTATAGCCAGGGTTGCCCCATCCCAGATGCAGAAACTGGCACTTGCTTTTGTTGAACTTCATGTGGCTGGTGATTGCCCAGCCCTCTAATTTGTCAGGATCTCATCTTATTTACATACAAGGAAGTGGATGAATTTCTGCCTCCTGAACTAAGAAATAACTAATAATAGGAGCTAATTTTATGCAGAAATACAAATTTGGTTTGTAGCCAGTCATGGTACCTTCTCTCTGCTTTTTTTTTTTCTCTCAGACCAGCAGTACCAATAAACTGCAGAAGGTCTAAGTCAGATGAGCAACTCTTGCCTCCCTTCTTTCAGACAGTTCAAGTTAATCTGTGCAATAAATCAAGTGTGAAATAAGCACTGGAATGCTGTTGTTGCTGTGAAGTTCTCTGAAAATATAACTGGCTTTAAACCGATCAGCAATAGATTGTTCCCGAACCATAATGCAGTTTAAAAGTGCATAAATTAAATAGTAAAGCAGGATTAGAGTAGTGTTGTCAAATAGTTACTGTAGATATAGTTCTTAAAGAGCTACTTGTTTTGTTACCTGAGTAGAGGAGTAAATAAGAAAAAGTAAGGTATTGGCTAGAAACTTGGGAAAGGCAAAACATGTTTTTTAGCAAACCGAGACCCTGGCACTAAGTGAAATTTTTTCAGGGCCCTTCAGTGACTTTCTGTGAGTAGGCAGATGTTTGAAGAGTTTATATATAATACCACTGTGTAAACTGTGCTATTTGCTTAGATTTGTTTTTAATACTGTCCTTTTTATGGGCCAGTAAAAAAACAAGAACAACAAAAAGCATAACACATGGACATTTATCCAGCTTCCTTGTTCATCTTCAGCCTCCAAGATCTTACTCTTCTTTTGTGACAGTGGACATATCAAAGTTGCAATTTCTTGAGCAGCTTGCATTATAACAGAAATATGACTAAAAAGAAAGTTTGATACTGTGAGGTTCGTAAAGGTAGTCTACTATTTAGCTGTGCCAAACTTCAAAAAATCACAGCCTTGTAGCTCCTGACACTTTTTGTACGTATTTATGTATACATTAAACCAACAAAACTTACCAAATATGGTGAGTTGTTGCCTCTAGATACAAGAAAGATGTTCACTTACTGTTTTTCTGTTTTTAAACTTAAGTAGAAGCAGCAAGTGCTCATTCATCTGTACAGCATAACGTGAGCTTGTTGTGACATGGTATATAGTATATAGCCACAAGAAAATAATGTATCTGTGAAAGAAAGAAGAATTTTGCACCATGCCGTCTTGTTGACTTCCTTTTTGGAGTTTGATATTGACACATAGAAGTCATACATCCTTAGCAAAACAAACCAAAACAACTTAAAAAACAAAACAAAACAAAAAAAAACCCAACCCTTTTCACTCTTTGTGTCTTATTTAATAAATGCATTAACATTCAGTTATCAGGTACAGCAATGATGTAGATACAGATAGATTATCATATAGAATAATAACTTCCTTTTTTAAAGGACAAATCCACTAAAGATGAAAATAAATAGCTTAAACACACATTCAAATTTCTCCATTTTAAGATGGAGGCATTGTGAATTCAGATGTAGTCTATTGGCCCTTAATACTTAAGCTACCAAGTTTGGCTTTAACTGAATAATTCAAATTCCCATCAGTGCAAAAGAAATTATCTTTATGTAAGTCTGACATACAAAACAAAGTAGTAATAAATTGAAGGTGACACCTCTTTTTAGAGTAACTGAAAATATACTATAAGAAGACTCCCACTACTTCCTACACTGTGGTAATAAATACACAGTGTTGACTCTTTATTTTACACCAGTTCCTGCTCAAGATTTGTGATTCCTGAAATGATATTGTAGGGAGTGTAGATAACATCTGTTTTTTTTTTTTTTTAGAGCTGCATGGATATTTTCCATGTTTTTCTGAAGCCCTTCAAGCAAGGGAATCTATATCACTCATGAGAAGAATTTGCTAGAAGTCGCTGGGTTTCTGGAAGGCCAGAAGGCTCATAAGGTGAACTGGAAAGAAAACAAGGAAAGGTTCAGTGCATGTGTGTGTTTTGTCAAAGTTTAATTAACGCTAATATTCTCTTCTGTGAAACTTTGTGGTTTTGAGAATTGGCATTTTCTGGCAACAAACTGTTTCATTTGTTTATGGTCTTTCTGGAAAAAGAGAAGTTGTACCTGAAAGTGCTTTTGAAGTAAGTTCTTCCTTGATTTTCCTCAGGCTTGATCTGAAGCACATGCTATTTTTCTCACATCCCAACTCTCTACTGTAAATGTTTTCCTTTCTGTTACATGATATATTAAGTTTGGTGCTGCAAGTAATATAGAGTTGTATGGAATTTAGTAGTAGACTGTAATATTTATTCCATTCACTTAAACAGCAATTGTACACAGATATACGGCCTTGTTTATCTGGACTGTTTTTTACCACTAGGATTTATCCAGAAAGTATATAGCTGTAGTAATTGTTGTCAAGTATTTTTAGAGATAAGTTTTCAACCATTTCTAACATGGCTGTCATCTGAGACAAGTACTCACAAATTACCATGATTTAGTATGTACGTCTAAATAATCACATTTTTCAAGGTCTCTGAGTTTTTAAGCTGTCTGCATCTTTCAAGCCCTTACATTTATATATCTGTATAACATAGACCTCACTGGCTTTGCATACCAGTGTAAATCAAAAATAACTTCATTAAAATCAGTGGTGGTAGATGAGAATAAAACTAGTATGAGAGATGACTGCTATATACCTACATAACTTTTTTTTTTTTTTTGATATATAGGAGGTGTAGGACATGTCAGCACTATATTAAATTAATGTCTGTATTTTATATTCACATTCCATTACTGGTGCTGCAAATAAATTTCTCTGCCCACTTCCATGTGGCATCATACACCATGAAAGTAAATGAATTGCATGTTATTGGTAGGCTTGTGTAGAAATATACATTAATGTGTAGCTCACAATGGGAATATGCTCCCAAAATGTTAGGCTGGTCATAGAATCACAGAATATCCTGAGTTGGAAGGGACCCACAAGGATTGTTGGTCCAACTCCTGGCTCCACACTGGACCATCCAAAAATCAAACCGTATTTCTGAGAGCATTGTCCAATGCTTCTTGAACTCCAGCAGGCTCGATGCCGTGACCACTTCCCTGGGGAAGTTCCAGTGCTCGACCACCCTCTCAGCAAAGAACCTTTTCCTAATATCCAGCCTGAACCTCACCTGTTGCAGCTTCATGCCGTTCCCTTGGGTCCTGTCGCTGTCACTGGAGAGAAGAGATCAGCGCCTGCCCCTCCGCTCCCCTCGTGAGGAAGCTGCAGGCCACCATGAGGCCTCCCCTCAGTCTCCTCTTCTCTGGGCTGAACAAACCAAGTGACTTCAGCTGCTCCTCATATGTCTTCCCCTGTGGACCCATCACCATCCAATGGACACTCTCTAATAATTTTATGTCCTTCTTTTACTGTGGTGCCCCAAACTGTACAAAGTACTCGAGGTGAGGCCGCACCAGCACAGAGCAGAGTGGGACAATCCCTTCCCTCGACCGGCCAGCAGTGCTGTGCCTGATGCACCCCAGGGCACGCTGCTGGCTCATGTTCAACTTGCCATCAACCAGAACCCCCAGATCCCTTTCTGCGGGGCTGCTCTCCAGCCTCTCGTCCCCCAGTCTGGACGTATAGTCAGGGTTGCCCTGTCCCAGGTGCAGAATCCAGCACTTGCTCTTTTTGAACTTCATATTGTTGGTGATTGCCCAGCCCTCTAATTTGTCAAGATCTCTCTGCAAGACCTCTCTGCCCTCGAGGAAGTCAACAGCTCCTCCCAGTTTAGTGTCATCTGCAAACTTACTTAGTATACCTTTGAGTCCTGCATCCAAGTAGCTTACGAAAATATTAGAGAACTGGATCTAAAATGGAGCCCTGGAGAACCCCACAGGCGATTGGCTGCCAGCCTGATGTAACCCCATTTACTATAACCCTTTAAGCCTGACCCATCAGCCAATTATTCACCCATTGTACTATATATTTGTAAAACTGGACATTTTATCCCGAAGGATACTGTGAGAAACAGTGTTGAAAGCTCTGCTGAAATCCAAAAGAATTACATCAGCTGGCTTCGCTTGGTCGACTAGGTCGGTAACCTTGTCATAAAAGGAAATTAAGTTTGTTAAGCAGGATTTTCCCCTTGTGAACCTCTGTTGGCTGTGACCAATGACTGCATTGTTTTTCAGGTGTTTTTCAATAACTCATAAAATAATCTTCTCCATAAATTTACCAGGCACTGAAGGGAGATTGTAATTACTAGGGTCTTCTTTCTTGCCCTTCTTGAAAACTGGGACAACATTTGCCAGCTTGCAGTCGACTGGGACCTCTCCAGATTCCCCAAATCATTGAAAAATAATTGAGAGAGGTTTCATGATGACATCAGCCAGTTCTGTGAGTACCTTCAATGAATCCCATCGGACCCCATAG
>VXAL01018370.1:0-20576 GCA_013399475.1 Chauna torquata
CCTATAGCAGGAGCCACTCAAACAGAGGATGAGCCTTAAAAGACATAGTGAGAATACAGCAGTGACCCAACCTGAGCTGGCTTTGGCATCCAATAACTCCACGCAGTACATCACCTCTCCTGTCCTGAGCAACCACCATAACAGATAGAAGCAAGTCATGGAGTAAAAGAAGTCAGTGGATGTTTTATGAACATCCTGTAGACATTTCAAAGGGGTGGTCCTTAGAATAAGGGAATGATATCTGTCTGTTAATCGAAGGGTGGTGATTAATGAGGACATATTACAAAGTGTGGGACCTGAGCATGATGTAAAGGGTATTGGAATAAGGGATGGATATTCATGGTTTTGGCTGGGTTAGTTGATTTTCTTCATAGAGGCTCACACAATGCTGTGTCTTGGATTTTTGGTGAAAACAGTGGTGATAACACACTGATGTTTTTAGTTGTTGCAGAGCAGTGCTTACATAGAGCCAAGGACTTTTCTGCATCTTATGCTCCCTGCCAGTGAGGGGGCTTGGGGTGCACAAGAAGCTGGGAGCAGACGTCGCCAGAACAGCTGACCCAAATTGACCGAAGGGATATTCTGTACCATATGACATCATGCTCAGCAGTAAAAGCTGGGGTACAGAAGGAGGAAGGGTGTGATGTTTGGAATGATGGTGTTTGTCATCCTAAGAAACTGTTATATGTGGAGAGCCCTACTTTACTGGAAGTGGCTGAACACCTACCTGCTGATGGGAAGTAACGAATGAATTCCTTGTTTTGCTTTGTTTGCTCATGAAGCTTTTGCTTTACCCAGTAAACTGTCTTCATCTCAACCCGTGAGTTCTTGCACTTTTACCTTTCTGATTCTGTCCTCAATCCCACCTGGGGAGAGAGAGAGTGGCTGTGTGGTGCTTAGCTGTCTGCTGGGGCTAAACCTCAGCAAGTGCCCAAGTGAGTTTTTCTGTTGACAAGATAAAAGTTAAGGTTCTGCCTAAAAACACTTGGAAAGCCCAAATTTCTCTGCTGCTAGAGCCAGGACGGGACCAGCAGGTACCTGAAGTAACTCTGGGCAGAGAACAACCTGGAAAAGCAAAAAAATGTGTCCCCAGTCTGGACTGAGTTAAAGCTGACAGCAATGCCTGTACAGGTACCCCCAATATCAAAATAGTTTTTCAGCAAGAAAACAGATTAGAGCTATTGATAGACAAGTTTCTATTGTATGGATTGATTTGAGAATGCTGGTCCAGCTTTAATACCCCAATACTACTGGTAAAGAAACCAAATAGTACAGAATATAGGTTTGTGCAGGACCTGTGGGCCATAAATAAAAGAACCAAAGATATATGCGTGGTAGTATCTAACCCTCATACTCTCCTGGCAACAATATCCAAGGAAGATTCCTTTTTTCAGTATTGGATCTTAAAGATGCCTTCTTTTGTATACCACTGGAACCCAACAGTCAGACTGTACTTCATCTTGAAGTGGTCCAGGGAATAGCCAAAGCAGTAGGAGTCAAATGGGATTTGCATACTGCATGGAGACCACAGTCGAGCAGACAAGGTAGAAAGAATGAACCAAACATTAAAAAGGCAGTTGGCCAAAATTTGCCAAGAATCTCAGCTGAAATGGCTGGAGGCCTTGCCAATAGCTTTGAGAATTAGAATAGCCCCTATAGCTAAAGAGAAAGTTAGTCCATTTGAATTATTGTATGGTAAACCATATGCCATGAATGAACTGGTGACAGAAGGGAGCCAAATGCATGTAAGGTGGGGGAGAGGGGAAACTAGGTAAGATGATATCTGCTGTCTGTCTGCTGTTATCTTCTCTCCACAGATGTCTACAGAAATGATTACTGGATCAGTAAGATGTCCCTGTGCATCCATTCTAGCCTGGACATTGGGCACTAATCTGAACAAGGAAAGATGAACCTTTGAAGGATAAGTGGAAAGGACTGTACATTGTCTTGATTCACACTCACATGGCAGTTAAAGTGGAAGGAGTTTAAAGGGATGTGTTTTACTCTGTCAGATAATTTGCAACTAGTCAGAAAATTTGACTGGAAAAAAACAGCTACATAAGTTGGCTCAAGAGGTCAAGCAGAATACTGGAACTGACTTCTCATGGCTGACCTCATGGTTACCTAATTTTGGGTGGCTGAAACAATCGTGATATTTCTGTTTTTGCTTATTATGATGATTGTGATGTCTTGTGATACAATGTTTACCCAAGTGCCTGGAATTTTGGAAAAATGTGTCAGGCCAACATATGATAATGAAAAGTAGCAATATGGAATATTTCCTTAAACTAGCAAACATGGAGAAAGGTGAGGACTCTGGAACTCCTAAGCAACGTCCATAACCTCAAAGGGGGAACTTCTAGCTAACGCAGGATGAAAAGTGACAGTGAAACAATGAAAGGACAAGGACGAATAACTGTATAACCATGAGTACATGCTAATGTCAGCACAAAAAAGAGGCAAGGATGCTCTGGAGTGACTTATGCTTCATGAGCATGACAAAACACACCCCTGGGTGGAGATCTGACATGATAATGAGCGACCGCCTTAGGTTAATGAGCTGGCACCTAGCTTGGGCATGTGTGCTGCTGAGTAAGTGATGCAGCCAAAAGCAACCAATGAGTGATTCTACGCCTGCCTGTGCCTGCTTTTAGACTGTATAAGACAGTCTAAACAGAGCCTGACACCCAACTCTGGGTGTGCTTGCACTGTGAATTATAGCCTGGCACCTGATTCCACGCAGACTTGAAACAAAGGCTAGTCAGCAGACCTCAGCTCAGTGTCCTTACCGGCTCCAGTGTACTGGGCACAAGTCCAACCCTTGTTGAGGGATAATACAAGTACAGTGTACCTCTATGCTGGAACTGAGGTGAGGGGGCTGCCCAGCTGCAGGGGAGGCCATCACTGACACAGGGAGAGGCTGGACAGTGACCTGTTCTATAGAAGCTCCTGCAGGCTCATACAACTCTGGACAGGGAAGCATAGCATGAGAAAATGCATAGGAGTGTTTCACATGGCAGCAGTCAGCTCAGTGAGATCCAAGCACTATTGAAACTTATGGCCAAGATGGTGGACTTCTCTTACAAGGAGATTTACCTCAGGCAGTGTGTGAAGTGAAAGACAAGCTTTAGATCAATCCCTGAGCCTGCCAGGGGGTGTTCATTGGTAGGAAATTACAAAATCAATGTAATTTTATCTTAAAATTTTCAAAACTGGCCCTTCTTCCTGGTCACCCTGTTGCAGGCACCCTGAGACCTGTTTTCAGAGATACCCAACCCTTGAATTTCCCAGCATCTTTGAAACTGAGCCAAGAACGTTTTGCCCAGAGGCAGAAGCACACAAAATTAGGTTTGCTTTTTAAGATACTTGTTGGCTATGTTTGAAAGCCATCTTATCCTTTATCAATTTCACCACCACTACCCTGTCCTAGATTTTTCTGGAAATTTTCAACTGCATCATAAAAATGATACAGATCAGAAAAGCCATCTCTCCACCCGTCTCCTCCATGTCATTTCTTCCTGGAGGCTGTGCTGTTTGGCAATTGCTGTGTGCAAGTGGATGGGTGGGTATCAGGCAGAAACCTCCAAGACTGTATTGGGAAGTGTGCTGAGTAATACTTGCTGCTTTCGAAATGGAGAGGAGAGCAGAGAGAGACCTTCAGAACAGTGGGTGAAGTCCCAGTGAAATGGTACTGTGCTGGAAGGACTGTGGAAGTCGATCCTTGCACATGAAGAGTTTCCCCCTTTCACCAAGATGAAAAGTTTGAGATTTTGTCCATATGCATATAGACATGACAGTGTGCATTTTCTCTGTGTTCAGTATCTGTGTGCTTGCATGCTGGGGCATGTGGTGGCACATCCTGGGCTCCCCAGCAGTGCTTCCTACCAACCCTGTCCAAAGTATTATCAAACACTGCTTGCTCAAGCTGCCTGCTGAAATAATTTGCCAATGCTGTACATAAAAGTTTGCAATATCATTTGAACCTGCCTATGGCAGCTTGTAAGTGGGAGTTACTGCTTTGAGTTGCTACTAGCCCTTTGGGAATGGTACAGCAATGCTTTCCTTGCCAACTTGGTGGGTAAGCCCTGGGACTGACACCAGGAACTTGGTCAACAGCATAAACGCAGGGTGTCCCCTCCTCAGCAGCCACAGGCACTATCACATTGTATTTGTCTTCCGAAGAGATCTGTGCTTTTTTTGCTGTTTTTGTGGATTACCATGGAAACTGGCAGGAACAGAGCCATGCCAGGGAGGCTCAGCAACTGCTGCTGTCAGAGTACTTTGTCTGAGGATCTCGCCTGCGGAGAGACAGAGCCTTCTCCAGGGCTGCTCACCTGCTGGTGACCCTTCCTGGGAAAAGCAGGCAGAGGGACCTCCGTGGGGTCTCTTGGCATATTCACTCCCCAAGCAGGAGTGAAATAATTTCTCCCTTTACGCAACGCCTTGACAGGCCTGAAAGATCCCAGAGCAGAGATCACAAACATCTGGGAGCTGTGTGCCTGGCTCTGGTGTAAGACAAGGAAAGGAGCCAAAAACCTCTCTAGCTAAAGTAGCTTCCCTCCTGCACTCTCTCTAGAACAGCCCGCCCGCTGGTTCCAGTAATGGAGGCTCTGCAAGTCGGAGTCCTACGGCAGGGAACCACGTTTCTCTCCACACCCCATCCTGACATCTGGCAGCTGTAGGCCTGACTTCAGTGCAAGACTGGGAATGCAGCCAAAGCCCTTCCCACAGACTAGCCCCATCTCTTACTAGTGTCTTCTCTGCCCCATTCCCAGCCAGCAAACTACTGGATGTGGAGAGTCAGGGATCCTCCATCGTGTTTTGCGCAGCCCCTCCTGCTCTGGCCACAGAACTGCCCCAGCTGCCTGTGCCAGAGTTCTCAGATCAACACCCAAACAGTGGGCAAGCTGGGACTTACTTTATTCTATACAGAAAGTATTGATTTAACAATTCTGAAATGGGATTTCCCACCAGCTCTGCCATAGGGGTATGTTAGGGACAAGGATACCCCTTCTCCTGGCCTACCCAAACCTCTCCCATCCAACAACTCTTTTCACAGTTCTTTTCACAGTGGCGTTCAGACATGAGTTCACTCCCCATGATCCTGTCTGTCCTGAATTTGTTTGCTGAGAAGCTGTTTGCAGTGATGGGTTGATGCAGAGCTACAATCAACCATAGCAGTAATGGAGGGCTATGCGACACTGTGGAGCTCCTCTGTCCAGTGACCTGCAGCACACACTATTGCCTCTTCAGTGCTCAGTCCTAGTAAATGTGTCCCTCAGAGAGCTGATGTTTAAGAACTGGGCTGAGATCACCAGTCTGTCCACATAGCTGTCTCTCCTGCTGCTTGTCAGAGGGTAGCAATTTTTTATTTCTATTACTTGGCCTGAATTCAAACCAGTAATCTGTTATCTGTACCCTGCTCCCCACATGGCTTGTGTCTTTCCCTAGCATAGCTTTTTGCACTGTGCTTCCAGAACCAGCCTGGCATTTCACAGGAAACCTGAGGAAGCAAAATAATGACAGAATGCTGCCTACTTTGCCTGTGCTGCACTCCTGCAAAGGCAGACCTGCTGCTGCTGCTTCAAGTAGGGGTCGAGGGATATGGACTCCCCTTTGCAGCAGTAGAACCGGGATCATCCCTTACATCACTAGGGCTGCAGGAGTAGTAGGTCCAATTCTCCAGGGCTCTCCCGGATTCCTCCCAGCACCTTGTCCCAGCTTCATTCCTCCCTCTTTCTATACCTCATTTTCCTTGGCTGGAGCAGTCAGGCCTCCCATCCTTGAGGCAGCAACATTCAGTTTTGTTAAGCCAGTTCTGTTTGCATAGTTGCAGCATCTGGGCTTGATACAGTTTTCCTGTGAAACACATCATGTATGGCATCACTTGCACAGCATTTATCTCTGTAGCCTGTGGACTCAGAAAAAGATTCAAAGAGCAGTGTGGTATGTGAGAGCCTTATGGGCTGTGTACCAGCCAATACCAGACACAGAAAGACCACGCAAAACAAGTACACTTGCAAGGACTATTTTCCTCCTCCTCATCCTGAAGACTCCCACATGCTGTCCTCCTTTCTTCTCCCCTCTGCAACAGCAATTTGACATGGAAACACAGGCATGCTGACAACAATCCCAAATTTAATTTCTAAGATCCAGTCATCTAATCTATGATCTAGATTATGAGGATACAAGCACAAGAAAACATTAATTATTGTGAGAGATGTTAAATCTATGTATTTTATAGAAGAGAAAGTTTTGAGGGTTTGGTGTTTTTTTTTTTTTCGCCACAGACTACTTAAACGATAGTTGATGTCTTCTTGGTCTAACAGAAAAAGACTAAATGAAATCTGATAATTAGAGGCTGAAACTGGAGAAATACATAGATGAAACAAGGCATGAGCTATTAGCACTGAGAGTAATACTGGAGTTACCCCTGGATGACTCCCTAAGGATAATGGGAATTCTCCTTTGTTTTGCTCTGTGCCAGTGAAGATTGTATATTACATACAAAACATACGCTCTTGCTCAAGCAGGCATTCTGGCCTGACTACTACACACAAGTGTTTTTATGTCCTGTGTGTGAAGTGTGACGAGATGACCATAACGCAATTAAACCCAGCTGATACAGTACTGCAAGGCAATGGCTTCCTGGCCCTCCCACTGGGTCCTCCCACAAGCAACTGGTTTATGCAGTGAGGTGATCCACACCTGCCAGTCTCTTATTTTCTGCTGCATGAGCTTGTCACTGCTGACTAGAAGAGAAGCGAGGCAGGGGTTTGCAGGTCTGTGTTGCATCTGTCAGCACACTGCAAGCCCATGGGAAATAGAGCAAGGGAACTAGGCACAAAGGCCATTTTCAACTTCTTTCAGCCCCTAACATGGGTGAAATTCAGAGAACTACGATCTGAAGCCTAAGTTCTTGATGGAGAGAGACAAGTACCTCAGACAGTGTTTCAAGGCACTGTCTTGTTTTTGTGCAAGGTTTTCCCCACATAGGACTGAGCCTTCAGTGGTGCTCTCACACATGGACTGAGTCTGGCTGGTGTCTTTGCCCCCTCGGTAAGTTTTCAGCAGCATTGTGTCTGGAACATAATGCTGTCTCCCACCTGCAGAACTATGACAACTTTGCTTACTAAAGACAGAGTTTTTTCTGCTCACATCTTCTGACACCTTGTTCTCTTGTATCTTTTTGCCCTTCTATTTAGGTATCTCAGATAAGGTGCTCTTAACAAAGAGGTCTGTGCTTGTGTTGTGATAACGATAGCCTAACAGTGCCAAGCTAGTTCTCTTGGGTCTGCCAGAGAGTTTGTTTTGTCAATAAGATATTTGCTGTTTATAGTAATTTTTTTTTTTCCTTGAATGATTTGTCTGCAAATTGTGAAAACCCGACAGAGTGCTAGAGCAGACATATTAAAGATAACTGCCAAGGGAGATCACTTGGGAACTGTGTGATACTACTGTCTGTTCTTAGGAGCTCCTCTCTCTGAAGTCAAAACAATTTTTCTATTTGCATTATTTAATAGAAGGTACGTTTCTAATTAATATTTTTTAAATAATAATTTTGTTAAATAATTTAACAGAAGTGACAGCAGGCATAAGGAGGCCCAGCTTTGTAGAATATCTGCGTTAAAGAAATGACAGCACACAGTTCTGTGAGTGCTGATGTGGTTCTGGGACTCTAGGGGTTAAAGCAAGGTGTGTGCAGGCAATTCTTGGGGAGGTACTTTGTATAAAGTTCAGTGGCTGAGGAATGTCCTGGCAGTCAAGCTTCAATGCCTGGGAAAAACTCAAGGCCAGATTGACATTTAAGTTAGTGATACAATCCCATTGGCTTTGCTGGTGCAAATGAGAGAAGTTGACCAGTTACTTTAAAGGAAGAATAAAAATATCTCATAAAATCCAGATTAAGGAACATTGTGGTTGCATGCTGTGGCTGAAAGAAATCAGGAACAATAAAGGGAGGATGAAGGGAATAACTCCTTTTCCTATTTAGTCTTTGGCCAGCCTCAGTTCAGGAAGGGACTTTGCAAAGCCTGAAGCTACCTTTCGCCCTGCTGAAATACCTGTAGGGAGCCACAGGTCATGTTGGTTCTGGTTATTTATTACAATTCCTTGATCATTGGGAGTAACAATTAATACAGGCACACACAAAACATGCAGATTGCAGGTAACTGGAGTCACTTGTACTGGGAATTAATTGCTGGAGAAATCTCTTTGGGTGACACTGTCACAGCAGCCAGCTCCATCTCTGCCTGTATTCCTGCCTGTCCCTGCTCAACTGGCCAAATGGGATAGCTCCTTGCCAGATGCCTGTTTCTTTTCAGTTCTCTTCCTGTCTTCACTTGGCTCTCTGGCCATCTCTGTGTAGTGCTATCCTGCTCTCTGACTGAACCAGCTCAGCAATGCATGCTTTGTCTTGTAGCTAGAAAGGAACAGCCAGCTTCTTTCAGCCAAAATCCCATGAAACTGGAAACGGATGAGAAATCTAAAGCGAAACAATCTTGAAGGAACTGCAAGATCCACAGAGTCTTTGGAAATCTGACTACTTATTTGGATAATGAGGCATAGATTTCAGAGTCTGCCTTTAGTCACTCCAATGTCCAAATATTGACCTGATGGTTTTAGTTATATTTTGAAATTTTAATCACTTAATCACATCAGTCTTTTTTGTTCATTCATGATTAGTGATTTGCTACCCATTGTTTCTCTGCTGAGACACTATAGAAAGCACACAGTAAGGAAAGAGTTTACAACAAAAGTTTAATAAACAGCAGATCTTGGACCAGGCAATATCTGTGAGCCAGATAACCACACTTAAGATATTGTTCAACTATGTCTAGTGCATAGTGTTGTTTACAGTACTAAGAGATAACTTTGGATGGTTCTTCTGCCTGCTTCTTCCACAGATCACTGCAAGCCTGTTTATTTCAGACTGCCCTGTTTTGCATGCGTAGTCTCAAAAACAGCCAAAGCACAGTGTCAGAGCATTCATGGATCTCTCATAATCACTCAAGATATCATCTTTTTGGTGCAGCCCTTACCCAACAAGCCATACGCACTTTCTAGAGGAGATAAGACCACCTTTAACACCAGCAGAGCCAGCCATGTCAAAGGCACATGCAAATCAGCCAGAGAGAGATGTCAGAATGACTGCTGTTATATCCCCCGAGAAGAGCTTCGTAGAGAAATTTCCAAAGTATCTTTGGCAGAAGTCATGCGCCTGATGATGGAATAGGTAACAAGTTGCTGAATGTGAATGAATTACGTTTTGCATTGAAACATGCTGGTCTAAAGCACAAAGCCCTGGGGGTGTTTGGTCCTGAAGCCTCCATTTGACTGAGGTCCCTTCCACTTCCATGCACTCATCCTGTTCTGCTGGGTGCTCAGAGACACAGAGCGGGCTCAGCTGGCCTGAGGCTCTGGGAGAGAAGGCAGTGAGCCGCCCGCAGCAGAGGGCAGCAGCAGGCAGCAGCCGGCCTGCGCACTCCCAAACCCACAGGCTGGCCTTCCTTGCCAGCCAGCTCGCCAATTCGATGTGAGTAACAGGCAGTATGTATTCATGTAAGTCAATATATATTCATATAAGGGAATGCTACATGTAAAGCAGCTCAGTAAGTGGTGGCCCTCTGCCTGAATAAAATTTTTTGTGTGCTGGCGGGTCTCATTAGAAATGCTTGCAGCCACAGGCCGGCGTGTTTCAGCCATTTTTTGTGAGTGGTGGCCCAAGTATATGGGGAAGATGATGTCTCTGGCCGGGAGAGCTCTAATGACACTTATTTGGTTTTCACCTCTGTCCCAGCACTGACCGGTGCCCTGGGGCTGCCTACAACTCATGAGGGGGCTTCAGCTGGGGACTGGGGTGCTCTGCTGGCCCCTTGGGCCATGCAGCAGGTGAGGGCAGCATAATGCTGTGGAGGCCCAGATGCCAGCTCCCTGCCGGGCCACTCCTGTGTGTGGCCAAAAGCAGTGGTGGGAGTCCTGGGCTCACTGCACCCACAGAAAACACTGCTGCGCCTCAGGGCTGGGGACGGTTTGGGAACATCAGCTGTGAAGGCAGGGAGATGACTGGAAGGGGGATCCCAGACGACAAGGGCCCAACACCAATGCCGAGGAGGATGCCTGCAGCCGCCCGGAGGTCTGCCCCGGGGGAATTTCCACCAACTTTCGGCTGTTGCCCGCAGGTGCCTGGCAGAACAAGATGGCCGCCCCGCCGGGGCAGCAGGAGCACTCCCGCCTGAGGGGCGGCCGCGGGGAGCCCAGCCCGGCCCGGGATGCCCTGCCAGCACCGGCCTGTTCTCCGCATCCCCGGCCTCAGCGGCAGCCCCCGAGGCAGCGCGGGGAGGGCTGCCCCTGTCAGGGGCAGAGCGCGGCCGCGGCTCCTCTCCCCAGGGACCACCCCGGCACCCGGGGCAGGGCGCTGCCCGCCCCACCTGCCTCGTCGCCGAGCCCGAGAAGGGGTTAAAAGCCTGGGGCGGGTGATGTCAGTTCCTGCGCTCCTCGGGAGGGCTGGCTCTGATATTCGAGCCGGGCTCTCCCGCTCGGAGGAGAACGGCGAAGTGCTGAATGGGACAGAAGCAGCGCCGGGCACCTGCAGCCGCCCGCTGCCCTGCGCCCCAGCCAGCCCCCCCGGCGGACAAGGTGAGCTCGGGCGGAGGGCGGCCTGGGCCTCCCTCTCAGCCGCCGGGCATCCCTCGGGTGGGGTGGGGGCTTCGGCGGGTTGGTCTGTGCGGGGCTGGCCGGACTTTGCGCCCGGATGGTGTGTGGAGGGAGAGGAACGGCGGCACGAGGAGGGAAGTGCAGCCCAGGAGTAAATACACGTGTATATATCTACGTCCTGCAGTCTCCTGGGTCTTTCTGGTAAGCCTAGGTGTGCGGGGCAAGACCTCGGGAGGCAGAGTACCAAAAGCGTGAGCCCTCTTCCTGCCTTCTGGCTCTTCTGTTCGAGCCACCTGCCCTCACGTAGAGGGATTCCCCCCCCCGCCAAGCATTGCCTGATGCCCACCCTGCCCTCATTTCCCCCGTGCTCCGCGCATCCCAAGCCGCTCTCGCGAATGGAGGGGAAAAAAAAAAAAGTTTGTGTCTGAACAAATCCAGTGGTCTCGGGGTTAAAAAGCTGGGGGGTGAAGTTGGTCGTGAGGTGGAAGATGAGGTGCCGAGGAGCTGGTTAACAGCACGGGTTTCCACGCTGGGTTTTGCCCGTTCTGCTGCTGCCTGCCGTGCTGTTGAGGCAGCGACACGGGAGGAAAGCTCTCTCCCCGCACGTGTTACATCCGTCACGTTTCTGCTGATCCCTTTGGCATCCAGCCCCGGTGTCCGGGCAGGGTCTGGTGCGTTTTCCTGGCAGGTGCTCGGAGCTGGATGCCCTGTAACGGCCCGGGCCCCGTAGCGGCACCTGCGCTCGCAGGGCGGAACTAACGCTTCGGTCCCTGCACCGAGACAGCGAAACTGCAGACTGCGCACGCGAGTGTATCTCAACCTGGAGGTGTCCGTGTTGCTTAACTACTCCTTATTCTCAGAAGGCTTTTCAGGTGAAAGTGTGCAAAGTCTGTGAAGTGTTGGTGGATCCAGTGTAGGATTCAAAATGCCTGGGGCATCCTCTGGTTCTGGTCTGGAGGTGGGGGGGAAGGAAAACGTGACTTTGAGGTATAGATTGTAACTTCATCAGAATTACACCTTGGGCACTCAAAGTAAATATATTCACATTTTTTTTGGATATAGTATTTGGAGCCAGAACTGTCTCTATTCATTAAAACATACGTGTCAAAAATAAGTCTTAAGTCTGTGTTTAGCAGGTGNCCATTGTCTTCACAGGAAGTTGTTTGGTACTTAATGCTCTGAAAATCAAGCTGCTCTTCGAGAGGTGTCTGTTTGCATTTAAGAATCAAGTTCTGATGATCTCAGCTTTTCTGAATAATGTGGCTGCTTTCGATTTCCTGTGTCCCTAAAGAAAGAATACTGCACCTGAGAGTATGTTTCTCAACTTCTTCATATGCCAAAGGAAAAAAACTGTTGAATCAGTTTACATAACAATACAAATATTGTTTATATAACTGTATAAACTTATCTGATTTGAAAAGTACCAATATCTGAAGAAAAATAATATCCAAGAACATAGTGGATTAAGGTGGTTAAGAATTACTGGGGGGCAGGGAGAGACACGTGAAATGGCAGGTCCAGGAGCAAGGATTTAAAGTCAGTCTATCAAATCAAAGTTGATATTGTAATTCTTTAAGTATAGATGGACTGCTTATGTTTAGGAGACAAGGGGAGAAGGAATGATGCATTTAACAGCAACTGAGAATTCAGAATAAGTTTGAAGGAAAGTTGAAATTTGGGGGGTAAAGGTAAATGTGAAGTGTTAGACCTTGTTTCAGAATGATACAGGATCTTTCTCTGAAAAGGTATGGTTTTTGCTAGAGAGAGAGAAAAAGCTTTAAATCTGATCTCAGGCCCTCAGAAATCATTTGATATGATGACCCATGGGGAAATTATTAGCTTAAGTGGAGGAAACGGGGATTAATAGAAGAATGATAAGATAAGCAAAGAAGTGACAAAAGAGAATGTGATACCACTGTACTGAAGGGGGGCTGTTAGAAGGCACTTCACTGGAAGAGTTGAATTACTCTAGGGATTAGTAAAAGATGGGATAAACTCTAATGGCACAAAGTAAAGTTGTGCGTTAGAAGCAGTAATGAAATGTGCACAAAGCCTGGGAGACCACTATTTAGAAGCAGCAGGGGGTGAAAAGATATGGATATACTAATTGGCCACAGGATAACCATGGGCCTGTTAAATTTGCAGTGGACTGTAGTGCAGAGATCCTTGATCTTGTGGAAATGTGGCACAGACCTGTGCTTTATTAATCTATTCCAGGATCACTGTAATGGGGTCCCCCACGTTCCCATGTCTGGCACTTGGAAGGCGAAGCTAGGTCAAATTCCTCTGCTCCAATAGTGCTGGTTTGTCTGTGAATGTTGACCACCAATGCAATGTGGCTTTTTTTTTTTAAAGGCAAATGTGATGAGGTGTGATATTCCCTAGGAGAGTGGAAAGTACCAATGCCTTTATGCAAGGCTTTGGTGAGACTACACACTGCCTTCCAACTGCAGTTGTGGTCACCTGTGTCTGTGAAGGAGACTGAGAAATGCAAAACCCAGCTCTTCTATATTATGTGCACTAAAGTTGGAACAGGTGCAGAAGGAGAGTGGTAAGCTTTTCTTAAGAGACTAAAAGAGCTCCTTATCTCTCCTCTTGCAAAATGAGGTCTTTAAGGAGAAGCTTTTGATATCTATAAATATACCAAGGGGTAAATATGAGGGAGGAGGGGAAAAAAAAAAAGTTAAGCTGAAGGGCAATATTTTGCAAGAATGAACAGATACAAGCTAGTTATGATTACACTTATGCTGGTAATTAGAAGGCGGCTCATCAGAGGGGTGAGGTTCTAGAACAACAGGAATAGTGGGAGCAAAAATGGCTGCGTTCATTTACGGAAGGGATTATACGATACAGTTCTCTGCAGTGAGAGGGAACAAGACTTACTGATCTGCGACATCTGTCCCAGTCTTGGACTTCTCAGAACTGGGTATTTTAGTTTCCTCAGAAGTTAAGGACTGTCTAAGGAAGTTACTTTTGCTCCGGCATAAACCGTGTGGTAAATCAGGTTTGTTGACTGTCCTCTTTGGACTTAAGCTCTATGAATAAAGACTAAAGTCTCTTTATGCCTGTATGAAAGAAAAGAATTTCATTTGAGAGCTAAAGTATTACGTCCAGAACATAGTTACCTGTAAATATACTTAATGTTTTAGGAACCTTCCACAACTAGTGCACTTCTTCTGGCTTGAGAATGGCTAATACCTCTATCTGGGATTGAAACACTACAATCTTGTGAAGTGTGCCGAAGAGAGCCTGGTTAAATGCCTGGCAAGGAGCTAGGGCTAGAGATTATATTGATGTGCTGGACTTGGCTGTCAAAAAGGCTGGCGTCTGTATTTCTATGAAGCTTTAAGTGTGCTGGCTGGAGAATGCTGGTCTTCCTTCCTATCGCAGAGTTTTTTCAGTCATGCAGTACTGAACACGAGTCTGCCTTTTCTTTGTTTTAAGCCTACCTTCTGAGCTGGAACGATATTTCACAAACCATTGGAAAGACAGGCAATGCATTGCCTGGAAAACTTTCTGTTACTGAACAAAGCAACCTATATATAAAATAACTCACAGCTAATGTCTGTAGCTGAAGGGTATAAAATGTGTATTCCTTTATTCAGCTATATGCTGGCTGTTCTGAGTTAAGTGGCCCACTGTATTATGTAAACTTATACTATTATGTATACTTGAAGCTCAGGTCTCTTACCTGCAAAATATGAGCTAGGTGTTCTGGAGAGCACATACGACCAGAGGGACATCTTAAGCTTTCTCACCTTGCAAAGGCAGAGGTACAGGCAGTGAAGCTGGGCGACTTCATTGCTCTCTTCCCAAGTCTTGGCCTGTTACTTTGGCCCCAGTTCAGGAAAGCACTGAGTTTGCCTGTGAGCAGGTGAGAAGTCCCTTTATGGGTTTCAGTGTTTTGATGAAGCTGATGAACTAATAACTGTTTTGGCTTTGCAAATGTTTGTTCTTGGGGTTGTACAGCTTGTTGCTGGTCTGCACACATTCAGGTGGTGTTACAATCTGTGAGTGCTCACCAACTTCTGAATTTGAATAAGGACACTCTTATTATGCACATCTTACGTGGCTTTTAAAATGAACACAATATCTGAAACTTCTAAACAGTTACTGAGTAAGAAAATAAAAACAACTCCCAAAACTACAGCTTCTTCCACTTTGTGGAGTTATCTATCTATCTATCTTTGTCTACGAGGACTTCAATAGACCTGCATGTTTTGTGTTCAGACCTAGCTTGTTCCTAGCTGGGATTCTTTGCTTTAATAAAGCGATTGTTTAGATACTCTTCCACTCTTTGTCATCCCCCATTGTGTCCGATGGCCGGGGGTGCTGGGATAAACTGAAATGTTTAAGCTGCAGTAAAAATGGAGCTCAGAGCATGGAGATTGTGCTTTCTAGCTCTTCCTGCCTGTGTTGCATTACAATAATGTAAGCTGAAGTGAGTAAGCAAAGTGCACTGCATGTGTACGTTTTAGTCTGTTTGAAGACACCCAAATGATGCTTGCAGTCATTAAAGTCCGTTCTCAGTGGCACAGATGGAGCAGGTATGGTAAAGGTGGAGCTTTTAGCATGCTCTGGGCCTTGACTTAAAGGGTTGGGGAACCAAGCCTACATCCCTGTTTAAATCCTTTCCTCCATGGAGGCTGCCATTACACCATGCCAAGCAGGCTGGCTACACGTACAGTGGGGACTGAAACAATGAACAGCAGTCAGTTCATGATCTTGCGCCTGGGGCCTGAGCTGATGACAGTAGCTTGTGTACCTCGGCAGGTGACTACTGCCCTTAAATCTACCTGCAGCTCAGTGCTCAAATAATTCTGTTGTCCAAAATGTCCAAGATAGTGGATTTTCTTATCGTTGCCCTTCTTAAAAATTGGGAAGGACGAAACACAGAAATAAGAGACTTATAGTACAGGTCAGCAATAGAATTGACAGCAGAGAATTCAGGTCCTCTGACTCCTTGTGCAATGACATTTCCAGGTGGGATGACTGAGGCTGTCTCTGGACAAGGACTAGCATTAGGAACAGGTACGTTGACCCTGAGCTGCTTACTTGGTCTGTGCTGAGGAAACAGGCTGTCACAGCAGCAAGTAGAGCCTGAAATACTCAGTTTCTGCTGCTGACATCGGCAGGGGGAAAGAGGGAGTGGATGGTGGCTGCAGCAGGGGGAAGGGAAGGAAAAAGCTCCATGTCCCAGTGCCGCACTGATGCTTTCCTACCTGCATCACTGAAATTCCAATGACATCCTTCCCTCTTTCTTTCTCTGTGAAACTCATGATCTCATTGTGGCCATCCATGCTGGCACCTGTGATCCCCCATCCTCATATCAACTCTGCTGGTACCACAAAAGTGAACTTTCTGTTCTCCGGCGATTTTTGCCTTGTAGCTTTGGGGGAGTTGGGAAGCGTTAACTCTTTTCATGCAACTCTGCATGTGCAGATGCTCAGGTAGCCTGAAGTGGGTTTTGTTTTTAAAAAGTTGCAACTTCTTTTCTTGGTAGCCTCTACACACGGTAGCAAACAGGCTTCCAGTCCATGGTTTCTCTGTGTGTGCTTCTTTGTGCAGTAAATTGTCAAGAAGCTGTCTTATCCAGCAGTTTGCCTTTACATTCCTCTGTAAGCATCTTTGTAGCCAGCAAGTGTAAAATAAGGGCTAGTAGTGCTTTTTGCTTCCTAGGTCTTTTTATTGGATAAGGTCTCCTGGTATTGCTTTTGAGTCTGGTTGGAAGCATGCAACACATCAGACTTCTAATGTGAGTTCATAGTATACAATCTGCAGAAACCAAACTCTGTACTTAACATTCATAGTCTGCAGATTTTCCAGCTGGCAAAATTGTTCTAGAAATGTCCTTAGTGGAAAGGAACATGAAAGGGCTGCAGACATAGGAAAAAAATCACATTCCAGGTTTTTCGTTGTGGTTAACTTTAAAAGATTTTGCCCTAGCTCAACCCAGTAGGTCCTTTCCATCTCTTATTTCTGGAATTCAGCATTAAATGTGTTCCTGGAGAGCAAAACAGGAACAGCGTGTAGAGGAATAATCTTAGCTGAATGTGTCCTGAGTAACTGTGTCCAGTGCTCCCAAGGCAAAAGGCTTGCTTTCTTCGGCTCTCTGCAGTGCTGTAGTACCTCTGAGACAGAGCTGATTGAGATAGTGAGGCTGTTATTGTGCAGGATGCTTGGCCCACTGTGTTTTGCCATCTTCAGTTAGTTTGGGGCTTAATGAGAGAGAGTTTCTGCCTGAGACAGTGGTAAGATTAGTCAAGAAACAAATCTGTTCTCTCTTGCCCCTTTTCCCCCCTCTCCCTTGAGTTCTTTCCGCACAGCAGCAGATTTTTCTACATACACGTCAGCAGACTGCCAGGCAACCCTGTTGCAAAGGATTTGGTGGTCCTTACAACCAAACTAGAGAAGACTTTCCCCACCATGTAGAAACAATTTGTGTTGTAAAGGTTTAACTTTAAACCTGAGTCTGTGTTTGAATGAGAAAATATACAACACTTTCAGGGTTCTGGTTGTGTAACTGTTTCTGTGATTTTTAGTTTATCCCTGTCTATAGGCAGGTCCTATTGCAGCAGCCTCAGATATGCAGAAATGGTGCAGAAGAGTCCTGGCCAGACTTGGGGAAGGTCAAAGTTCGAAAGGGTTATTTTACAATATGACAAAGCCAGGAAGCTATCTGGCGGGATGACTAGAAGAGCATAGATCCTCCTGCCACCAAGGGGATGCAGAGAGGATGTATCTTAAAGCACAGAGCCCCTTGAGTCCTTTCTGAGACCTTCTGTCCCGCTCCACTGCCAGTGCTAAGTAGCATGTGCATTGCCTTGCATTTTCCTGAGAGCAGGACTTAGAAGAGACATTCCAAGACTCACAGCTAATGGGAGGAGAGCTGACTGGTTTTTCAGATGGGGAGAGGAATTCTTGAGGGTAACCAAGAATTGGATGCAATGTGTTGTGCACTAACTGTATATCAAGTAGTTAGGGATTTGGAACATCCCTATGTTACTTCATATGTTGCATCCTTTGAACACAGTCTGTATGTGATAAGACACTGATATCTCAAATTAGTAATGGATGTGTGACCTGATTTATGTTCAAAAAGTTTCAGTGACTTGAGAGTTTGCAGCCATACTGGTACGAAGGAGGCAGGAGGAAAATACTTCTAGTCTATAGGTAGAGGCTGAGCAGGGCTGTAAGGATGTCAGGAAGGCTGTTTGTGGAATACACGGTGTGATGCATTAGTAAATTATTTACTCATTTTAAAGATAAAAGTTTATTTGAATATTTCTGTTATCCATTAACTACTGGCTTTCATATGTTCAAATGCTTCAGTATGCTCATCTGTAACATCCCTGGCTTTTAACATAGTGTCAATGTTAATTTATAATTGTTATTGTGAGGCAAAAACTTCATAGAGTTTCCTGTTGGGAGCTGATTCTAACGGAGTTCTCTCCCTAATCATGGAGTGGCTGTAGGAGAACACACTGTAGCTGCACGGCAGCTGTGCTGCTCATTCAGGTTCTAGATGTACGTCCTTTTCCAAATGCAGCTGTACCTGTGAAAGGTATTGCTGTCCCCTGGGGTTCATCCCTGCTCATTAACTAGAAACCATCATTCTCTGTCTGCTGGGAGAGTGATGTGGGTGAGTACTGCTGAACTCACTGCACATAATCACCCATACTCTGGCCATTAGCAAGGTCAGCCTACCTGCCTGACTTGATACCAGTGCAAATCAGGAAGCTGTCATATGATCCATTTATTTATGACAGTGAGAAGAGCAACTTCTGGCAGAGACTAATGTCGATAACTTGGGATAGTACCACTTCATCTTCTGCTTGTGGAAGAAATAGCCTGTGTTACTAGTTCCCTCAACTGGGCTGAGGAAGGCTAGGCCCAAGGGATGAAAAGTTTGCCAGTCTAAAGTACATAATTTTTCTCCTTCTCTTCTCTAGGATTTTTAGAGCACCTCAGAAGACATCCCAAGTGAATGGCTGAACTCACAGTGGAGAGTGGCAGCTGTATGGACTGGCAAAAGCGATGCCTTGCATTGGAGTCCCAGCTCTTCAAATTCCGCTTACAGGCAAGCAAGATCCGAGAGCTGTTAGCTGAGAAGGTGAGGCAGTGGTGGCGGCTTCTACTTTGTACTGAGTTGTGGCATGACAGCAAAAATCCCTAAATGCTGAACTATCGAGTAAAACTACCTGCAGTGGAGATCTTTCTCAGTTACAGCAGGTAATTTCTCTGCTTATCACTTGAGATACAGGGATGTTCCTGCCACGGTGGTGTAAAGCAGTGTTAGTGAAAATAAGAATTTGACATTGTTTGCTGGAAAATCACCAGGTCTTCTGACTCTGCTGGAAAATGCTGTACTAGTAAGATTCTGGACCTCAAGTGGGTGAGGCAGCTACAGAGCAAAGATGGATATTTTCTAGAATAGTGGGATTGGTACTTGTCTGGCAATAGAAAAGCTTACAGGAGGACAAATTACGATATAATGTTAGAAGACTGGACAATGGTACAGGAACGGCCATAACGTTAGAATATTGCATATCCAGTCAGGATGTTCTGGGGATGCTGAAAAGCAGGGCTGAGATGCTTTGAGATCTGGATGTTAGAAACTTGCATGGTATCTGTCTGGTTTTAGAGGCACCTTCTACCAATCTCTCTTTCAAGTGCAGTAGGTGAATTTGCCTGCAATCCTAGGGGAGAGGACTGGGAAAGATTTGAGGTTTTGGTATAGGTTTTTGTGGTTTGTTTTTGTTTTTTTCTTTCCATCATGGTGTAGATTTTTTTTTTCTTGACCTAAAATGGGTTGTCTTTCAATTTGAATTCAAGCTTTTTCACTAAGCTCTAATTTGCACGTAATCCAGGTTTGTAGTTTGCTGTGGAGTTCTTTGTTTAAAAATGTGGCTTACAATATTGCAGCCCAGTTCAAGATTGTTCAGCCATTCAATTACTATTGGAAAGTGAGAAGAGTTTCTTTCAGTCACAGTTTGCTAATGAAGTTGAAATCGTTGTGTTTGACTGCGGTTTACTCTGAATGCTTTAACTTTTAATTAATGATAGATGTGTTCTAACTCACTTTTGCTCCACTTTAGATTGTGTAACTTCTACATGCATGTGTCTGTCATTTTTGGATGTTTTGGAAGGGGCCCTACTACCATTAATCCAGCCTTTCAGTCAAAGCGATGTTCCCTTTGTTAAGATTAAGGAGCAGCTTGGTTCAGTGATCAAGTTATTCTGTAACTACTTGTACAGTGCCCTGGTAGGCTTACTTGGAGGGTCAAAGAGCCAGCAGGTTTGCAATTCCCTACTCTGAATGTCATATGGGAAGGGGAGAGTGCTCCAGGGAATGTGGACCAGCTCTGGTGTCCTCTCCTGATGCAGGTGGACTCAAGGCCGCTGAGCATGTGACACTCATGCTGAACATGGCTGTTGGCCAGTCTCCTGTGCCTTGGGTTCCCAACTGCTCTGCAGTGACTTCCTCAGAGGCATCTGCCTCTCCCCTTCAGTCACCACAGGGCTCTGTAGGAGTCACAGCAACCAGGGCTCCTGTCCACGCTGCATCTTTCTACTCAGGCGGTGATGGAGAACCAAAGATGCATGCCCTATGTGTAGTGATGCCAACTCCAGGGATTTTTATCATATTTTATAGCAGCTGCGATTCTGTCTTTACTCAGTTCCATCTGTGAGAATTAAGAGATTCAGATGTTTTTGAAATAGTGCTGCCTTTCTAAAAGGGTGTTGAGGGAGGGGAAAATCATAAAAAAATGAGAAATGGGCACAGTTTGAAGCTGTGTTGCCAACCTCTGGTGCCCTTGAGATCCTCTGATGTGGTTTGCAGCAACAGGAAACTTTAAAAAAAAAAAAAGTCAAACATGGTTTTGCTGAGGAAAGCAAAGAACAATGTTAGCAGTGGG
>VXAL01018370.1:21836-58474 GCA_013399475.1 Chauna torquata
CTCATGCTGAACATGGCTGTTGGCCAGTCTCCTGTGCCTTGGGTTCCCAACTGCTCTGCAGTGACTTCCTCAGAGGCATCTGCCTCTCCCCTTCAGTCACCACAGGGCTCTGTAGGAGTCACAGCAACCAGGGCTCCTGTCCACGCTGCATCTTTCTACTCAGGCGGTGATGGAGAACCAAAGATGCATGCCCTATGTGTAGTGATGCCAACTCCAGGGATTTTTATCATATTTTATAGCAGCTGCGATTCTGTCTTTACTCAGTTCCATCTGTGAGAATTAAGAGATTCAGATGTTTTTGAAATAGTGCTGCCTTTCTAAAAGGGTGTTGAGGGAGGGGAAAATCATAAAAAAATGAGAAATGGGCACAGTTTGAAGCTGTGTTGCCAACCTCTGGTGCCCTTGAGATCCTCTGATGTGGTTTGCAGCAACAGGAAACTTTAAAAAAAAAAAAAGTCAAACATGGTTTTGCTGAGGAAAGCAAAGAACAATGTTAGCAGTGGGTGGTGTGATACTTGCTCACTAGGTAGGTTATCCCAGGGGTCTGGATGCTACTGACTGAAAGTTTGGAAACCTGATCCCCCACACATGAAATCAGTCTTTAACTAATTTTATGATTTCAAGGCAGATGTTACTATTTTAACTCAAAAAAAAAAAAAAAAGTCTGACATTGGTAGCACAATGCATGCTAACACTTTAAATACTTGAGATTTTTAAAATCTGCTTAGACCAAATAATCTAGATCGCTGCTTAGAACGTGAGGAATTTAAAACCCAGCAGCTTAACTACCAGCACTTCAACTCACATGGTGTGAGCTTCCATGTTGGCAGTCTGGTCTTGCCATCGAGCAGAGCTGCTTGGGTTCACCCACGCCGAGCTGCACCGAGCCCAGCTGCAGGTCAGTGTGGCAGAGGCACCCCAGCCCCACGCCTGCAGGGCAGAGCTCAGCTGTCCTGTTGGCACCCCATGGGTGCAAGACCTCTGAATGCTGGCTTCGTGCGGACATCAGCAGGGGCCTGGTGTCTCTGGAAACAGGCAGTTATTCCCACTGTGACGCTCCTGTGTTGGTGAGTGACATAACAGGCTGTTGCCTTGGCAGCAAGATGACCTGGTTGCAAGTGAGCTCTTGAAGAGAACAACAGGAGGAAAATGAGGCTGAGACATGCCTGAACTTTTTTCCACTCAATTTTATTTTGCATTTTCTGAGTGGTCAGGAGAGGGAAAGCCTGTCTGAGTGGCTGACAGGAGAATCTTTTGCAGCTTTTAGAAGGGCCATCTGGGTAGCTTTTAACCTGTTTCTGTTTTAATTCAATAAAAACGAACATTTGGAAAAAGCCTCTTTCGTCTCATGCAAGCACTGCTATACAACTGGGCCTGTTTCTCTCTTCATACAAGCTGTCTGGGCTAGTGTTTGGGAGAAGAGCTGCTTGAATTCAGCTCTGCCACTAATTTTTTTGCGTGACCTAGGTCAAGTTACTTAGTAGCATTTGTCAAATTATAAAACCTTTTGAATAGAAGAACCCAAGTAAATACCAAGTATCATTATTAATTCATTGAGAGATTTGAAAGAGCCTTACAAGCGTGGATGTATTAAAACTGAATGCGCTCCAGTGAGACAGCTGACACCACGGATGGGTGAAGTAATCATTTTGCGTATATGAGAAATGCCGTGGTTATTTAACAGTTCATAGTAGGACAACCCAACAATGTAGTACAGGAAGTTAAGAAAAGTGCAAGTTCATTTAAGGCTATGGAGTGAATTAGGGTGACAGAATGTAATTGATTTGCCTGGAACTTTGCCAGATCCTCCTGATTGCACAAGAAGTTTCATAACTTTTTAGTGATCAGGAATGGTCCCAACATAACTTTTCCCATCAGGAACTAGGACTACTACCAACAAAAAGCAAACTGTCATGAGGCTGGAACAGCAAGAAATTTTTCAGCCAGAACAGTGCTATTTTTTTAAAATAACTTGAGTCTTTCATGGAGCTGTCCCACCTTGTGGAGAATCAAATTGTTAGTCTAAGAGGATAGCCTTTGTGGGGGGGGGGAAGAGATTCATCTGAAGTCTGTGCTGTGAATGTAGCCCCTGTCAATTCATCAGAAAACTAGCAGAAACTATTGATTCTGAAGCTACTGTCAGAACCTGTCTTTGTTTCACAAATTGTGTTATGTTTCCAGTTTGCATCTGTCTTTCACCAACATATTTTGCTGCTACCTGTCTGTGGTTGTGACTATTCAGAGACAAATAGGGAAATTCCTTGGTAGACCACTGTTCCTAACGGACAGAGGCTTTTGCTCAGACAGCTGTTGTTAATGTTAGATTGCCTTTATCTCAGTCTCTACCAAGTCTCTCAAAGATTGGGTCTTTGGTCAGAACAGCTATGGCTTTGGCTGACCGTACAATCTTCTGTGGCATCTCTCTCATTGTCTGCCAGAGAAATGTCCTCAATGATTTGGAGATTAAGCTCCATAGACTGATGTCCTTGACAGCTCCACTGAAGAAACATATGAGATAAGTATGATGCTAAATGTGGCACTTCCTGATCTTCATGGTGTGTAGTTGTTATGGTGTGGCTTTTTTAAGTTCTGTGATCACTGATGTGTCTACATACGTGTACCTTTCTGGTACGTTTGTCAATAGGTGTCAGTCTGCTCTTACGATCAATGTTTATCTATGATGAGGAGAGTCTTGTTGCCATCTAAAGGCTGGGAAATAGAAACACAGGAATAGTGATATCTCCTTTCAGGGTGATCAACCCAAGATGAATAAGTCCCGTTTTCAGAAGTATTGATTTGATTCTCATAGTGTCCTGCCTGACTTCTTGGCTCCAGTGCTTTATCCAGAGTCATAAAATGCATCAGAGAAGAGTAATTTGGTTCCCCTTAGAGTCTATTTTCTGCTTGAGGCATTGATTCTTTTAATTTTCTGAAGCTGCTTCTATCTCATTCTTTCATGAGTAAAACACTTGTAAATGCTTAAAATTCAATGGAGCATTCTTCAAATTTTGCAGTTCAATGGCTGAAACAGTGTCACTGAGTTGATATGGCTGGGCTAAAATCTGAGACCCATCAAAGCAGGGCAGGTGGTGGAAGATAACCTTGCAGACACCAAATAAAATCCTATTGCTATTTTTTTGTTGTTGTTGTTAGGGGAGGGGGGCTCTTGTTAAATTGTTAGAGGAACTCCAGGTGCATCTGCATTTCACTGAGAATGAAGTGATTTATATGCATTTAGGATCACGTTCTATACAGTGTCCTTTGACTTCAATAGAAGCAATGCTCAGACTAAGAATCACAGAACTGTCAGTTTGCAAAGCTCTTTAAAATGAGAAGAAGCATAGGAAAACTAAAAATACTCATAATCTTGTCAGTTATGAGCCTGTAATGCTTTTGAAGACAGAAAAGTATTCACTGGTTATAAAGCAGCATCTTAGAGAACCTGTTGTGAGCTTTCCAAGATGTATTCGTTTTTATTTAAATGAATAAATCCTAGCTGAAATAAAAGCAGGAAAGAATGGTGGTCTATAGATAGGCTTCTTGAAGGGGCAGCCCACAGAGTGTAAGTTGTAGAGATGGGGTCAGGACTTTGGGACTATTTCGTTGACCCGTGTAATGAATGATGGAGCTCACTAATGAGAAAACAGTTCCGGTAAATTCAGATTGGGGCAGATGACTGGAAAAGGTCAAAGGCTTTTTTTTCACTGGTCAAAGCTGACTAGTTAACCCAAAAGATGCCAAAGATCTGTGACCTGCACAAGAAATGGAAGATTTCCGAGTCAAACAAGTGAATCTCCAAGTGATGTTTTTCTTCTCTTCCCCTCTCTCTCACTTCTCTTCTGGCTCTGAAGATGCAGGAATTGGAACAGAGAGTGATGGAAGCAGAGCAAAGAGCTGAAGATGCAGAGAAACAGGTAAGAGATCATCATATGTTGCTCTGGTACAAGCACAGCAGGAACTTACTCTCAACTCCTTCCAGTTTAGCATACAGACAGCACTTTGCAGCACTGTGCCATGGTAGGGAAACGCTGATTTACAGCAGTGAGTGGATTTTTTTGGTCATACTTCCCAGTCTTTGAGCCTGAGCTGTGAAGAGTTGCCTAAATAGGTTCAACACTGAGTGAAAACCAGCACCTTATATCTACCTCTCCACTTCAAAGCCCTTACCCCCTCATCTATGATAGGCACACTTGGTTATGGAAAAGGAAGAGGATGTTTTACTTCAGGATTAAAGCGCAGAGATAAAAACTGTCTGGCAGGTCCTCAGGAAACATATATAACAGTACTGGTACGGACTTGTCTACAAGTAGAGAAGGTTCTGCAAAAGAAGCAGGGTGTGTTTGCAGAACCAGTCAGTTCTTGTAGACTTTCTTTTCACCAATTACTGTTCTGGCTGAGGAGCCGATGGAGGAAAAGCAGTAAGAGCAGGATTCATTGCAGATTACTGTAGCCGTCTAAAAATTAGGCATACTTTCTAAGCTAGTCCTTCTGTGCTCCTTGAATAATGGTTAAAGGGACAGAGAGAGACTTCAACTCATGAACAGGCTACAGAGAGTTATATACCTTTGGGAAGCAGACCATTGTACAGTCTGCACTGTAAGGAGTATTATAATAAACACAAGAGCCAGGAAGGGCCAGAGGATCTGAACTCCTGCATCATTGCAGATGACTGCTGAAGGGAAGGTTTGAAGTGAACCAACTCCTTCCAGCTGATCAAGAGCTACAGGACTGAGCATTGAGTCAGAGATTAAAGCACAGAACTAAGAGAACTGTCCAAGATGGCTGAGAATGGCTGTCAAAGACGACTTTGGTAGTGAAGGACTGAATAGCCTGTTATGAGCACTGGGAAACATATTGCTTAAGAATTGGGGACTTCTATCTGCAGAATGTACTGTTCCAAGCCTTCATCAGTTTGGTATTGATGGTGAGATCTTCTTTTTTCTAACCAACTTAAATGTAGGAATGATACTATGTCTAATCACCATACTTTTGGCCTCTGTGCTAGATTAACAATTGCCATGTAAGAGCAAGAACTGTTTCTGAGAGTGGTATGGCTAAGTCCACACACAACCAAGACAGGCAAAGGTAATGTTTTCTCTGTGACAGCACTAACAGAAAATGTAGTTATCACCGGAGGACAATGAAGGAGGGTTTATACTAAGTGACGCCTCAGTGACAGGAATAGTGAGTGTCCTTGATACGGGAAGATGCAATGACACCAAGGAGCAGATGGAGGGGAAGTCAAATCCATGTGAGAGAATTGGCCACAAAGAGAACTTGACTGGGAAGGTGTAGGAGGGATACTCGAACAGAAATGAGGGTTGCTGTGGTTCAGCAGCCATGTGTTGGCAGGTCTGAAGGACTAATAACCTTTACAGTTGTAGGGTCTGCCTTTCCAGGGCCTTGGCCCCATCCAGAGAGAAATGTTGCTAGAGACATACTTCACTGCTGCCTAGCAGCCAGAAGGTATGACAGCATAAGGAGTAGGGCCTTCCCTTCCGCTAACAAGTGTATTTCTCATGAATGAGAAACAGCTTACAAATGACAGGGCTCCATGTCAAGTGTAAAATCCCTTGTTATCTTTCACTCCAGGAGTCTGGGGGATTGGATTTGTTAATTCAACAGGCTCCCTGCAGCTGCCAACCTCAATTAAAGAAATCACATGTTTGCAGTCCCCACTCTGAGCCTCAAGCACACAGTCAGCATTTGGGCATCAGACAGAAAGGAGGGGCCATCTCTTTTTGTTATAATCACCCTAAACTCTAATGAAAACACATCTGACTCAGCAGGCTTAGTTTTCTGGCTCAGATGTTGGGCGCCTACCTTTCTGATTCAGTATGAGGAAGAGGCTGTTTGCTTCTCTGCCTAATGTAGGCAGACAGGAAGACAAAACACGGCTGCAAGTATGAGGTGTAGGCTGTTCAACAGAGCGTGAGTAACTGTCTTGCACAGGCTCTGTGAAGTGCCCAGATTATTGCCTGTCTTCTGCCTTCCTGGTTGCAAACTCAGGCAAAATTAATGGTATTTGGAACTAGTTTCTTTGCAGATTCAGTCTCTGGGGTCTGTTGGAACCAGATATTTTCCTGTCGTCAAATGCTGCATTTAGCAGCTTTGAGTTAAGCTGGCAGAAATCCATTCACCTTTAGAAGTGAAGTCTTATAATTCCTTGTGGTAGGATAAGGTAATTATAAAACAGAGACTGGCATATTTAGAGAGAGATTTTGAAGAAAGCGAAGAAGCTTTCAAAATAATTTAAAACCTGAAAGGCTTCAGCAGCAGCTAAATTTTAAAGCAGTGAAACCTTGTCTGCAGCGAAGGAACATTACACTGGTGCTTCTGCTGAGATGAACGAGTGTTGGCACTGGGAGAAGCTCAAAGATAGGCGAAGCTTCTGAAATATCTAAAATGGTAATTGCTTACAGGTCTAGAGAAAACACTTTGTCAGAATGCCAGAAGTTGCCATAACGTTATCTTAAGCTGGGGATTGTAGGAAGAAAGAAGTCTTCTCAGGGTTTTGTGGTGTATACCTTGGTGATGAATGGTGGTAAGAAGCTGGCCATGGTATTGCAAAGGAGGAAAATGTGTTGTACCTTGCCCAGATGTCTGTATAGACTATAGTGCCTGCATAGTCTATCTGACCAGTAATGTGAGTATTTAATAATCCAGAATGTGTTTATCTGTTCGTTATTCAGTTTGCATCTGTTACTCCTTTAGCAATGCAAATGAATGGACAATGCTCTTTTCACATATGTGAGAAATAAACTGTGGCTTCAGTGTTTTTCTTGCTATCCTGACTTCAAAAATATGAAATCTGGAAATACCCTGTCAGTCAGGGTCTTACTGCTAAACAAGCAGCTCCTTCATGTGCATTGTTTTGTTTTTGGTCTCCCTCCGATTGTCCTTACAGGTCAGAGTTATGGAAGAGGAGATAAAACTAGCCAACATGAAGACTGGTGAATCAGACAGCACTCTGTACAGGAAATACCAGGAGCTGATGGGTACAGTGCAAGGAAAGGAAGATCTGATTAACAGACTGGAGACACAGCTAGCAAAACAGGTGAAAAAATCTGTAGGGAGATCTGTAGCTTTCACGAGCTGGAGGGACTCTGTAATGCATGGTTCTAAGGTACAGCTTATGTCCCAATTACATGTTAGCTTCTTACAGCTGACCTGAAGGCAACTCAAATTATGCCATGCTCAGTGTGAGATTTTTTCTCCTTCCATTCTCCTTTCAGATAAAAACCTAGATTCAACCTCAGTAGCCCTTGTCTCTTTGTTACAGGAGATTTGTCAATGTCCTTGAAGGACTCATTATGTTAGTGTTGAGTCAGTGGTGAGACCCTAACTTGTTATGCTAAAGTCTGGTCACAGTGTTTCTCTGGCTTCCTAGCATATAGATTACTCCACAGATTTCATTATGGGGACCATCTCTAGCTCAGCATGTGCTGCGTCTTGGGAAGGGACTTTTCCCAGTCTTCAGCAGTCCTTTGGCATAGTTCTTCAGATGGCCAGGTGTCTTCATTATAAAAGACCAGCTCTTAGTCCTTTCCATTCTCAGTTGGTGGAAGGCAGGAGCTACTCCAGGACTTGTATTTCAGCTCTCTTAAAGGCCTTGGCCCTATGGTCTTGTTTATAACATGAGGAATGAGATAATTTTATGTTGCTGAGTAAATTACTTTCTTTTTAATGGAAGTAGCTTGTTAGAATTTTTACACAAAACATATTTTGCTGTTTGAGTTGCACTTTACATTTAACTAATTGTCACCTATTTCAAGGGCAAAATAGATTGGTAAGCTGTCTGTTCTTACTGAGATCGAGTATAGTGTGGAGGTCAGGCATCAGGTCTTTGTGACACTCTGGGTTTCAGGTCACTTTCCCGGGCCAGCTTGCTCAGGCAGAATGTAGATGAAGTTTCTGCATTTTGGAAGAGAAAGAAGGTGTTCGGAAGGAGCTACAATAGTGATCAAGGTCTGGAAGCAGCTCTTGCAATCAAAGATGGAAGAAATTCTGATTTACCCAGAAATGCAAGGTGTGATTTGATTAAAATCAACAAACAGAAGTTGGAAAAATGTTTGTTAGTAAAAAGTCTTTTTATTCCAGCAACAAGAGGCGAAATGAGATTTCTGGAAGTGAAAGCTGAAGCTTGACAATTTCAGACAAGAAACACTCTCTGGGTCACTGGTTTAGTTTGAATGGAATGGGATGGTGGGAGTTCTGGAAGGTCATTAAGGACTGCTGTAATATTGCCTTCCTATTTGTTTTCACTGGGTTGGAGAGAGCTGTAGAGTTCAGAGCATTAATAAGAGGACACTGAGGTCATGTCTGCACCACACAATAGTATGGGAATCCCTAACTGCTCCTGGATCTTAAAGCACAATAACTGCTTCTGCGGGTGCTGTGCCTGAGTGAATTGGTTGTGCTTAGAGGCAGGGCTTACTAAGCTCTGTGATGATGCTGTCATAATGTTGCTATCCTAGTTTAGGACCCTAAATGAAATCTTGGTGTTATATTTCATTGTGTAGTATAGCAGTATTTTGAATCTCTTACCACTTGGTCCCTGAATTATTAGGGATTCAAAGGCATAACCATGTGAGTTATTCAGAGGACTATGACTACATTTGTCAGATTGTTTCAGACCAACAGTCATGTCTAATATTCTGACTCCAGCAAAGGCTGGTGCCTGATAATTAGGAACACACACAGCCATGTTCAGGGAGGAAAAACTAAATAAATCCTCCTCTTGAAGCATGAGATTATATTACTTTTATTTCATGATGCTCAACTACAAATTTTACTGCTGCCCGTAGTGTTGCCAAGGTCTATTTTAAGGTCAGCAAGCATATTTGAATAAAAGCTTTTAAATGTGTGGTTGTGGTGATGTGATATGAAGATGTTGGGAACTTCCTGCAATCTACTGTGTTTTTGTATGGCATTCATTAAGTGAACTTACACTCTTAAGTGCATATGTGGTTGTGGGTTTTTTTTTTTTTTTTAAGGCATAGACATTAACTTTTATTCCCATAATTACTGGTATTTGTCACATCAGGAAAAAAAAAATCTAGCAGAAAAATCACCAACTGCTACCAGCAGCTATTACCTTTGTCCATTTAATTAGAGAAACGAACAGCTGAAAGTGCCATGCAGAGTATATTCCCCCTCTGTAGCTTGCTCCTAGAACTGATTTCTCATTGTAGTTTAAATCATTATGCAGATAGGAGATCTTTCAGTGACAGTGTTCCTAATGAAACCACAGAGGAGATAAACAGAAGGCTTCAGGTGATTGTAGTATCAATCCAGTGCCTTTCAAAGGAAATTCCCAGAAAAGGAAAAAGTGCAGCTGAGAAAATACAGCTGCAAAAATGATGTTGTAGCAACATTGCCTAATAGCTACTTGATGGGGGGGGAAGTGGGAAATGTTCATTGTGCAAATCAACAGTATTCCTATAACACCTTTGTGTAGACTAGAACCTGTTTTAGTTGGTATGTAAACATACAACCACTTACATCATCTAAAAACCTCCTAGCTGGTCTTAGTGTTTCAAGGTCAAGTTTTGGAGCTTTTCTTAACCTGTCTGCAACTTTTTTTTCCTCTACATTTTCAGTGAGAACATTGTGTGTTACAAATATATTGTTGGTATTAGTTTCCATCTCGTGTGCCTTTAATGTCTATACTTTACACTTGTGCTTGCAGCAATTGAATCTCTTTTGCTTGCAAGAATTACACTGTTTTATAAATCACCTACAGGCACTGCTTAATTCTTTATTTAACTTCAGCCAGCAATGTGTGTACTGGGGGAGGGAGGACAGACACTACAGATGCTCAACAGCAACACTGCAAAACCATCTAAAACAGGAAGAGTTGGAGACTATACTCAAATAAAACTGTGGGAGGTAGGCAATCATTACCCAAGCTGGATTTTGCTATTCCATGAGAGAGTCTTGAAACAACCCTCTGAATTTGACTCCGGGGACCATATAAGATAACTTAAAGTGCTTGATTTTTTTCAGAAGCCAGCTGAATAGTGTCCAAATAGCAGTCTTAAATTTTATATCTGGAGTGGGATTTTTAGTGAATAAGTCACTCTTGATGCAGTAACCCACTGAGAATACCATTAGTTTTACTATCCTAATGTATCTAATCCTTTTTTGGCACAGAAACAGTTGAGGACGGAGGAAGCCAAAATTGTTCAAGAGAAAGCTGCGAAGATCAAAGAGTGGGTAACATTTAAGCTGAGAGAGGTAAGTCTTCAGCTTGTTGCCAGGTTTCGAGGCCTATGGGTAGATGCAGTGGCTGCACTCCCAGTATGCTCCTGTGTAGGGCCAGTAGTCTAAGAACAATCAGTCTGTCACAGAAGCTTTCAGCCTGTTTGCCTCTGCACACACTCAGTTGCAGGACTAGGGTCACCCATCTGACTCAGAGCTGTTTACTACTTTGGGCAAAATGTGAACAACTGCTAAGTCGCTAACTCAAAAGTGGTCTCTGAAGAAAATTGTTTCATTTACTAGGCACAAATGGCTTTCCCCCAGCTTTCTTCTGCCTCTCCCTTTTTCTGAGTACAGTTTCTGTATCTCTTTCTGACAAAGCAGCTGTGACACAAGCACGTTATCCTTTGCTCATCCTTAATTTGCCATCCCTGACCAACTCTGTTTTCCTACTGCCCAGCATTCTCTCATGTCTGGCCTCTCTCTTTTATCCATCCTGTGGACTTTTACCTGCATCTGAGCCTAATTCAATACCTTCTAGAGTAACTAAGAGGTAGCAGTGGGTTAGCACTCAGTTTTAAAGATGCTGTAATAGTTTGTATCTGGGAGTTGGGTCTGTCCAGTCTTTCCTTTTTGTTCCAAGTTAAAGCCATAGATTTCCCAATTTATACCAGAAAAGAAACTTCTTGGAGGTCAAAGAAGTAGTCTTTGTGGGTGCTAGTTGTGTTGGGAAGCGACTTTGTAATCTCGTTAGATTGCCTAGATAATTCTGCGCTAGAAAGCCGTGCTTCTTCTTTCATTCTGTATGAGATAAATTAAGGTGCAGCTACATTACTGACTGGTGTAGCGCAAAGAGGGAAACACATGGTTTGACTTAGTTACCTTCATATTGTGTCTTTATTGGCAATGAAGTTCATGCCAGATGGTGATTCTAGGTGTGGACCATGCACAGGTAGACCACTGGTGACTGAAGGACTTTTCATCTATGTTGCAAATGGATTGCTCTAGATAGCACCATGAGTGCAATTTCAGCCTTGATTCAATCAAAAGGGAAGTCTCTTTGGAAGTACCATTGCTGTGTTTAAGATTGTCTTTGTCTGAAGTGTCTCAGCATACATAAGGAAAATTTGGGGGAAAAAAAAATCACTCATGCGCTAATTGCAACTGTAAATGCACCTATAGTGTTTTTCTGTTTGGTCCCCTAGACCAGGGGGATCTTGTTTTACACATACAGGGTGAGAGGAAAAATGCTACTCCTGGATAATAGTTATTTGATTGTCTTACAACAGTTATTTCTGAAACATGAGTAAGTGATGAACAATAGCAGGGAAGGAAATTAAAAGATCTATCTGAGAACTACAAGAATGATTTCAAGGTGACTGGTAGAATTCACCCTTTTTTCCTTTTCCTGTTCAGACACCTTGAATGTAAGTAAAGTTGAAGACTTGTTCTGTGTAGAGGAACACAAGCACATACCTAGTTACACATAATTTTTCAGTTTTTGTTATTGTTGTTTCGTAGCTTGAACTAGAAAATTACCACCTGAAAAACTGTAATCAGAAGCTGACGGAGAAAATTGAAGCCCTTCAGGATACGTTGCAAGGTAAATGCGTTAACCTGGCATTGTAGCCTGGTAACCACAAGAGTGGAAGTCAGCATTCCTGGGTTGTATTCTTAACTTTGTCAGAAATGAGCACTTGTGACAGTCAGCAAGCAGTATAATTGCTCTGTTTCTCAGTGGGTCCATTTTTAAGATGGGAATAACATTACTTAGCTGCTGGAAAAACTCTTAATTGATCTCCCATCAGGGATTGGGCATAGACCCCTTTTTTGAGAATCTGGTTTTGCCACTAAAATAAGCCATAGAGCTCCCGAGTTAAAAGCACTCACTGAAATCCGTAAGAAAGCTCTCTATTCACTTCAGTGGTGCAGGATAGCAGTCCCTGAGGTATTTCACTTCACCTCCACACGAGAAGTATCCTGATCCCCATAGGCCTGCCACCTCTGCTGGCATGTGAGTTGAGTAACTGAGTACTGTATGGGCCAAGGCAACAATTGTCTGGTCTGTCTTTTGAAGCTGGGTTCTTCTGTGCTATCAGATTGGGGTGGAGAAAGCAGCTTACATTGCTTGTGCATTTGTCATTCTTGTTGGGAGGACAGATGGAGAACTTTGGTCTCCAGGGCTTGAAATCAGCACCTTTCATTGCAACATATCTTAAAGAGGAAGTTCTCTTTACCATTTTCTTTCTTTTAAATGGGCTTGGTTTGGTCACCTAAGGTGAGCTAGTTTCCAGAACTTCACTGGGCATGCAAGCAGGGGATGTTTCTTTGCTACAGAAGACTCTGGCATTCCTGTTATTCCACAACAAAGGAATAGGACAAAATTCCTTCTAAATCCCACCATGTTTTTAGCTAAATGCTTTATTGACTGGGTTTTTCTCATCTCCTCTGGCTCTGGTTGTTTACAAAAAGAGAATGGCTGGTAAGCTGCGTTAATAATCTGGTATTAAGTGTTCCCTGTAGCACTGTGCTCTGGTCAGTAAATAGTTCTACCATGTCCTCTTATCCTATTTTTCTCACTGTGCCAGGCTAAATTCAGATGCCCCTGCAGAGGGACAAATCTTTTTGCTTGTCATGCTAATAATAAGAGCTACTTCTGCTTCGTCTCCTGTCACGTCTAGGAAGCTGCAAAAATACCAGTAATATTTAAAATGAATGGCCTTTTTTCAGTCTACACTAATGATTTACCTCAGGGGCAGGGGAGAATGTGTGCCAGACCTGTGTGTTAGAAATAGCTAAGTTAGCATCCAGTTTCTTGTGACTCAGGTGACAAGGTCACAACAACTCTGATGGTTGTCTTTTTCTCAGCTATGTTTCCAGAAGTGGGTTTCACACTCTCCACAATCAGCAGTGATTTACTCTGCTGTTTGCCCTTCCCTCTGTTACTTTGTATCTTCTACTTCCACTTAAATCCCTTTGGAGGTTAAGCAATACGCACTACGGCACTTGCGTGGCATCCAGGGGATTAGGCCCAGCTAGCACGGGTTCACGAAAGGCAGGTCGTGCATGTCCAACCTCATCTCATTCTATGATAGGGTGACCAGACTGGTAGATGAGGGAAGGGCTGTTGATGTGGTCTACTTAGATTTCAGCAAAGCCTTTGACACGGTCTCCCACAGTATTCTCCTGGGGAAACTGTCTGCCCGTGGCCTGGACAGGTGTACTCTTCTCTGGGTAAAGAACTGGCTGGAGGGCCGTGCCCAGTGGGTTGTGGTTAATGGAGTTCAGCTGGCGTCCCGTTACAAGTGGTGTCCCCCAGGGGTCGGTACTGGGGCCTATCTTGTTTAATATCTTTATTGATGACCTAGAGGAGGGGATTGAGTGCACCCTCAGTAAGTTTGCAGATGACACCAAGTTGGGAGGTAGTGTTGATCTGCCTGAGGGTCGGCTGGCCCTTCAGAGGGATCTGGATAGGCTGGGCTGCTGGGCTGAGGCGAACGGGATGAGGTTTAACAAGGCCAAGTGCCGGGTCCTGCACTTTGGCCACAATAACCCCATGCAACGCTATAGGCTTGGGGCTGAGTGGCTAGAAGACAGTGATGAGGAAAGGGACCTGGGAGTGTTGATCGATGCAAGGCTGAACATGAGCCGGCAGTGTGCTCAGGTGGCCAAGAAGGCCAATGGCATCCTGGCCTGTATTAGAAACAGTGTGGCCAGCAGGAGCAGGGAGGTGATCATCCCCCTGTACTCAGCTTTGGTGAGGCCGCACCTCGAGTACTGTGTTCAGTTTTGGGCCCCTCACTACAAGAAAGACATCGACGCCCTGGAACGTGTCCAGAGAAGGGCAACGAAACTGGTGAGGGGTATGGAACACAAGTCTTATGAGGAGCGGCTGAGGGAGCTGGGATTGTTTAGTCTGGAGAAGAGGAGGCTCAGGGGAGACCTCATTGCACTCTACAACTTCCTGAAGGGAGGTTGTGATGAGGAGGGGGTCGGCCTCTTCTTCCAGATAACTAATGATAGGACTTGAGGTAACGGCCGCAAGTTGCGCCTGGGGAGATTTGGATTAGATATCAGGAAAAACTTTTTCTCTCAGAGTGATCAGGCACTGGAACGGCCTGATCAGGGAGGTGGTGGAGTCACCGACCCTCGCTGTTTTTAAGAGGCACCTGGACAAGGTGCTACAAGATATGGTTTAGTAGCTTAGTGGGTAGTATTGGCGATAGGATGACGGTTGGACTAGATGATCTTGAAGGTCCTTTCCAACCTTGTGATTCTGTGAATACCTGTAGAGCTTGATGTTCAGGCAGCATTTTCAATGATATGTGGTGAGTGTGACTCTGCACAGCTCTATGCAGATTCCAAAGCATGTTATGACTTGCTGCTTTTCAATAAGGTAATATATAAATGCCAAGATCAATGAAAATCATGAAGTGATTGGTGACCACATCCCATCCTGCAGGAGATTGTATGCATAATTTAGCTAGACTTGCATTATTTGCAGGTCCCTCCTCTGGCCTGTCCTGTTATGGCTGCTATTGAAATACAACTGACACAAACAATTTACAATAGCAAGCAACATTTTAGACAGTAAAGAATTTGAATGCCTTAACCATATATTCTCCTCCATTGTAGATATGACTGGCATTCCTCCCTTTGAATCTCTTTGGAGCTGTAATTCTCTGAAGCCCAGAGCATCACAAGTTTCTTCCCTTGAGAAGACAGACCAGAAATCTATGCTCCTTGCGCCTGGTTTCAGACAAGTGTGTCAAACGGGACCTACCAAACATGTCCTCTCTACAGCGAATGTAGTCCTTGCCAATGACACCCTTACTGAGGATGGAGAGGATAAATCTTTGCTTTCCCAGAACACACTGAAGCTCATGTCTGACCCGTCGAGCTGGAATCTCTCCCCAGAGAAAGATGTATTCCCAGCCATAAGCTCTGAACGCAGGTGCTCTGATTCCGTGTCACTGGACCCTCCAGCTGAGCCCACAAAAATCCTTGAGGCTTTGTCTTTCCAGTCAAAGGGAAATCGTAGTGCTGTGAGCACGTTGCAACGAGTGGCTTTGGATGGAGCTAGCTCCTCTGACAATCTGAGTGCCAGGTTCCGCTCCCACCATCTGGACTCCACTTCCTTTGGAGAAATAATGAGCATGCTTGAGAGCCGTCTTGAGACTGCTGAGCCACCCCTGGTTGTGGCAAGGTCGACTGTTACAGCATGTTCCATCTGTCCAGGGAGGGAATGTGGCCTTGGAAGTAGTATGACCTTTCCAAAAATACGAACTCCCAATACACCAAGAGACAGTATCCAACTAGCCAAGAGACATTACAGCCAACCACAGTCAGGTGCTAGTTCTTTCCAGCATGTAATGAGTTTAGAGGCTAGCACCTTCCAGCCCATAACAGACTCCCCAGTCTGCCATGGGCCAGTGGAGGAGACAGACATTGATGAAGATGGGGTACTGGAGAAGATGGAGACAGAAGGTGGCCTGGTGAGGGAAAAAGCTGGAACGTGTGAGATCAAGCACTTACCTGCAGGGCAGAGTGAAGCTATGAGTTCTGAGGCTGGCATACTTGATACAGGAGGTAAACCTCCCACACCACCGCTGCACAGATTCCCATCATGGGTAAGAAATGCAAGGACGAGTCTGAGAGGTGCTGTTCATCTTTGAGTAGTGCCCAGTAGCTAGGCTAGAACAGCTCTTGGTCTCAGACAATCATTTCCTTGTAACATAAATCACATTTCTGAACCACCTACTCTGGCTGTTCCGATCATGGGGCATGCTACTTCCACTGACAATTTTCTTGTTCTTTTCCCTTTATAAGGAAAAAAAAAAAATCATTTGAAGAAAATAGTACTCAAGAAACAGGAATAAAAATGAGAGTCAACAGGTGCTGCATTGTGGTTCATCCTTATGGGTCATCAAAAGTCAATCTATAGTTCTGTTGTCATGTATTTAAGATTCTAAAAAAAAAAAGTGAGTCGTAAGTGCAGGTGAATGGACTAGACCAGGTAAGTAGGTAAGTTCAGGGTCAGAAGAAGCTGTAAATACTAAAATGGGTATGTGGACGAGATGTCAGCATTCCTATCTCATGGTATTCTTCTGCTATGAGGAAAATTTTGTGAAAACAATTGGTAAAGTAAAGATACATATCCTCCTGTTGCTTACCTCATGTGAGAAAGAGGTCTATCACCTTTGGTTATTTTTTAGTTCAGATGGCTGTATTTTTGCTAATGTGTCAGTCCAACTGATAAACTTGGTGGAAATCAGTATGATATACTAGGAGATAATTCCATTCTTTTCGATTTACTTTTTTAAAGGCATAGACAAACAGGTGGTTTATTGAAGGTGCAAAGTCAAGCACTCAGTGTTAATCCTCATGTTTTATAATGTTTTAATATGAAAACTTAATTTGTGATCTTTGGATGTGTCCTTTATGATACCAGTCTAAACTCCAGTATAATCACAGCTGTTTTTCCAAAGGAATCTCTTTTTGTTCGGTCCATAATATGGAGCTGTGTTGGGGATGAAGCTGGACGGTGTAGTGAAAGAAATTGCAGTTTTCAAGATCAATGTTTTTTTGCTGCAGAAATCAGAAAGGTGTCATGAACAATGTACTCGTTTGGAAGAAGGGAAATAAATCTGAGATTGGCTTCTCTTCCTTCCTCTAATCTAGAGTTGTCATGTCAGGTTGTTCAGTCCCTTACGCTAAATTTTTCTCAGGCGATCATTAGCTCCACACATGCTTTCTGAATGTCTAACTTGAGTTTGGCAAGTAAATTTGATTAGAGAAGTGCTGAGCAGTCTATCTGCTGCAACTGTATTCAGTTATTTTCATTACAGACAATGTTATATGATGCTATATTCTCAGAAAGTCAGGTCTTGGACATCTCAAAATGGGTACTCCAAAGACAGTGGGTACTTTAAGGAACCTAGATCTGAGTTCCAGTTCCTCTTAGATATCTAAGAGATATCTCTGTCTTGTAGAGATAACACCCATCAATGTCCTTCCCAGGGTTTTTGTAAAATTTTTTATTAATGTTTATGAAGCATTACAATGTTATAGTCAGGAACACCACAGGAAAGCTTATGAGAAAATCCGTTATTTTGTCTTCAGACCAGAGTCAGATGAGTGTATCTAAGTATGAAGAGAATATTAAATAGCAGATTAATCATTAAGAAATGCCTATTTTGTGCCCTGAATACGAAGTATCTGGGGGAAAAACTGCACATATTTTGTTAGTGACTAAATCACATTGCATAAGTATTCAAAAAATACTAATTCTGTTACTTCTTTTTTTGGTGTGCTTGACTTTGCAGCCTTCAGGTACTTTATTGTATACATATTATGCATGTTAACTGATAGTGATTCTTTGTGCACTTTGAGGAGCAGCAAGAGGATTCAGATTTCTAGCTTTGATTTTATTAATTTTAGACTGGTTGATATTCTAGTCAGAACATTGTGTTCAGTTACAGATTTAAGTGCCCGTGTTCATCTCCCCCCCCACCTTGGAATTTTTGTCATTTGTGAAGCACTTGGAGATCCTTTGTTCTGAAAGCTGCTTATATTGTTATAACTGAGATGCAAGCTTATCAAGATCATTCCAGGCATTTCTTTCATTCCGTTATCAGAGAATGGGAATCCTTTGCAGGTGGTGACTCAATAAGTTCTGCTTTAGGGCTGTTCTTGCTTCATTTTAATACATTGTTCATAAAAGAGAAAAAATAGCTTTTCTGTGTTTTGTTGCGGTCATTTATTGACAATTGCATGTAGGCGTTCCAGTCTGTAGGTGTCATCTCTAGCACTTCTAAACCACATCTGTTGTGATTCAGAGAACCACATGCACATTTCCACTAATGGCCATTCACCCAACGTCTGGTGGAATGGAGCAATTTTTCTTAGAGGGCCATTCCTTCTTGCCCAAAAGGGTTATGTGATTCTGTGACATGAGCGTTTCTTGCAGGAATGGTGTTTTTGTCTGACCGTTGCTGTACTGTTGTTCTAGGAGAGTCGAATCTATGCTGTGGCCAAGTCTGGCATGAGGTTATCTGAAGTGGCCACTGTGAATGACACTTCCAACTGCTGTAAGTTCTAGAGAAAATCCATCCTTAGAGGGGGGTTTACAGTGACAGTATGGGACTTGAGCATCTGGCTGTTTACATTTCTTTATTTCCTTGCCTGTTTTCAAAGTAAATTTGATTTCACAGATAGCCATGATAAAGAAAGGAAGGGCAAAACATATGTCTGATCTTGGGAATGGCCATGGCTGGGCTGTTTGTGCCTCTACATTCAGTAACATCTTCAGGGGCCTCTGTTATCTCCTTCCTCACTTTTGTTGAAACTGTTTTGCCTCTGCATGTTTGTGACTTGCTTTTAGCCTTGTGATTTCACCATTACTTTCCCCTGTTTGTGAACCAATGCGGAGGAGGAAGGTAGCCATGAAACGGTTCCCAGTGAAGCAGGGAACAGATTGCCCATTATGGCTTTTACCTGTTTGAAAATGGTGCACTGGACTGCCATCATGCCATGGGGAGCATGGGGTAGGTAAGATGAGTTACAGGCTAAATAAAGGGAACGTTGCAGCTGTCTCTGGTATCTGTATGTATTTAACATATCCTCTAGCTTTTCTGAGGCCAGACTGTCCAGGACAGCAGTCCTTCATTGTGTTCCAAGAATCTACCTACACACATACATGTACCTCCCCACTAAAACCCACTTCTTTTCACCAGGTTGTATTATTTGCTCTCTTGCTCTCTCTGAATTTTCCCAGTTTCAAATTTCTCATGTTCAGCTTCTGGGCCATTTACCTGTCTCATCTACAGAAATGTCACAGTGCCAGTCTACACTACACTGAAGGGGGTAAGGAGTTATCTCACTTTTCCTCTTATGAAAAGTATGGGCTAGGGCTGCCACTAATTTGAGAGAGAATGGGATGAAGCTGTGCAGAGAAGGAGAGAACATTAGAGAATGCTAGGAAGGACTGGAGACCAAAAGAATGCAGAAGGAGCAGCAGATAATAAATGTATTTGGAAATACAGAACACTGCAGCAAGTTTTGGTCCAGGAAGCTGCAGTACGCACCACGAGGCTGTAGAAGCCTAGGGTTGATAGTGGGTGTAGCCTAGAGAATGAAATGGAAGAAGGCTCTTGAGAGCTCAAGGGGAAGAACTGGGTTTGTGGAACAATAAGAGGATATAACAGAGGAGACCCAAACAAATGGGACTAGAGAGTCCAGCTTGGAAGTTCGCAGATTAGAAATGGAGTAAATTAGGAGCTCTGGGACAGCAGTGGTCAAAGCAGTGTGAAAAGCAAGGGCCTGCTTTGATTGCTCTGTCTCCTTATGAGCAGAGATTGTCCCGGAGAAAACTCTTCCCTTAGAAATTGACCATACAAGTCTGTTTTTCCAGAAAGCCATGCAGATCAGCAACGTGCCTTTCTTAGATGAGTCTTCGGGCTCTGATGATGACTGTGGCTCCCATGCCAGCTTCAGGAATTCTACTGCTGGATCCGAAAACAGGAAAGCTAGCATGCCAGGCAGCCCTCGTGCAGTGAAAAGAGGTAAAGTGGGTGTCTTGCTACTGAGCAGCATGAATGCTCTCCCCACAAATGAGGCAAGGTGTCCTGAACAGTGTCATCAGTGATAGACAGGTGAATGCACAGCCTTGGTGATGCTAACAAGTTGGCACAGCGTGCATGCAGACGTCAACAGCTACTCAATAGAAACCTGTCCTCTTAAATGGATTTTGCTGCTGGTAGTTTTTCATCCAGACAATTGCTAAGCTAAGACTGTGGGAAGGATTATTTCCCAAATTCATCACGCATCCAGTGGAGCAGCAATACCTTTTCTGTGACTTCTCCTTGTAAGCAAGCCAATACTGACTCATTAAAGATTTTTTTTTTTTTTTTTTTTGGCTCTACCACTGACTGATAATTTCTTGACCAGTAAACAAATTTTTCCTATCTTTGAGAGGCGTCAAGTAATTTGGGTCCTAGCTCGGACAGTTTTCCTTGACTTCTGGGAAGGTTAAACTGGATCCTAGAGTGGAATATTCATTGTAATTGGCAGTCAATAAAATACAACCTCACTCCATGTAGTTTAAATTTTGTTGTGATGCATAGGCTGATGTGTGTGCAATGCCCACCAGTGGTGGAAGATTCACAGAATGCAAAGCCTTGTTGCAGGTGGTGGAGCCTTTGGTTTGAATTGGAGGGGCTTGAGGCATTACAATGATGTTTCCACACTAAAAACATCATGTCTATGCTTTAGATAACACGTCCATTGATTTTTATTTCTGTTTATTCAGCAGCAGACTTATTTCACTGTAAGCATCCAAAACTTTCTCACTGCTTGTCTTCCTGGGCGTGGGGAAGTAAGTCTCAGAAATTTGGTTTGTGTGGTTTGAGTTTCCAAAGTCTGATCTGATGTGTTCTTTAGCAAAGAAGACTTAATGATGAACTTAAAAACCTTTTCAGAGTGCACGGTATCAAGTGCAAGTTATACTCATGCCTGCTTCTGCCTAGCTATGATTCTAGTTCTTTCTTTTATTTTGAACAGGTGTTTCTATGTCCTCACTGAGCTCCGAGAGTGACTATGCCATCCCTCCTGATGCCTACTGCTTGGATGGTGACTATTCAGAGCCAGAACATAAGCTACAGCGGACATCTTCCTATTCTGCTGACGGTGGAATCTGCGCTGTAAGTCTTGCTAGCTCAGTTGTGAGGGGATGCAAACAGAGCCTTGGCCATGAAAGAGAAAAGCATAAGTACAATATGTTGAGTTCTCTGATGCAAAATGATGCTATAACGGACTGGACTGTTTAGTCTAGCTGGTTTGTAACAAAAGACTATCTGAGGCTTCAGAAGAAGGTGCAACTTCTGTTACATGGTCAGATAAATGTTGAGGGCTGTATTTTTTTCCTGATGACCTGTACTGTTTTCTTGTAGTCATATTCTCTGTTAATGATGGCCTTATACTTTTATGACAAAACAAGTTTGGAAATTCAGAGGAAGGAGGAAGAAAGGATAGTGCCCTTTTCACTTAAACACCAGCCTGTAGTGTTTGCAGCTGCACAGATAGTCTAGGACTTTCTTCAAGTTGAGCAAAGACCACTGACCTTGGATGGCTGCTAATCCCATCTGGCAGCGTGAAGAGGAACGCCATGGAGATACAGCAGATGTTTGAGCTCAATTTCACACTTTCATTTGTATTTTGAGAGGTGCAAGATAACTCCACCTTGCTCTTTGCCTTCCAGGAACCCATGGAGAAATCAGGTTACTTGCTGAAAATGGGCAGCCAGGTGAAGATGTGGAAGAGACGATGGTTTGTTCTAAGAAATGGACAAATCATGTACTACAAGTCTCCGGTGAGTCACTGAGATATGTTTACTCCTGTGTGAAGGCACAGGAGGAAGGCTGGCTGTGGAATCAATTCCAGACTGATAGCACTGGCAGAATGGGCAGCCGTGGGCAAGTTTTCCTCAAAATGCCCTGACAGAGTTTTATGTCTGACCCACAGATTCAGCCATGGATTCCTTGCTAAGGCAGGGAAGGTTCTTGTGGTGGCAATTTCCGGGAGATGAATGGTTGTTCACAAAGGCAGAAGTTTGACACCTACTGGTTAACTTAATACAGATGACTAAAAGAAGGCATGCCATGGCCCAGCTTTGGTCAAGTTTAAGATGAAAATAAGGGAAAAATAAATGAAAATACAAGGAAAGAGCAGATATGTACTCATCAGTCAATATGTGGGGCTCTGAGATGAGCAACAATTTTCAGGGGGAAGAAATCTAGGTTCTTTCATTTCTCAGCCTCCCACACTGATGTGGAAGTATTAGAAAACTAGGGTAAAATTTAAAATAAGCTTTTATGTGGAATGCTGTCTTACAATGCTCAGTGAAACAGTACTGAGAGAGCATGTTTGTGCATTCAAACCCTTCCAAATATTTTTATAACTCATAACTATTCTCAATGAAGTTACCTTATTGTTCTTCTAGTACATATACTATACTTCTAGTATTATGCACTGAAGTGCATTTTATTGCATATAAAATTTTATTGTTGGCTTTTTGCACTACTAGGTACATTAGAGAATTAATTTAGGGATATTCACCTTCCATACTTTTTTCTTCTTTTGAACACAGTGATTTCCTGCATAATTGCATTATTGCACAGGATTTCAATGGATATACAGTTCTTTGCTTACAAGTCAGTAATATTGAGAATTCATTTTCAAATTTTGTTTTCATCAGATCGACAAAACAAAAATAAACCTGACTGCGCAGTGCGTCTTTATTTCTGATACTAGGTTTATTAATCATGATTTACAAGTATATTATACGTAGATTACATACATAAATAATTTCTTAAGTACAAAGAATCCAGACTGTTAGTTGTAAGGGTCTTCCGGAAGACCCACTTCAAAGATGGCCTATCGCCAGCTGTAGATCAAATCAGCCATTGCTTTGTGTAGCTGAATCATAAAAACTTCCAAAGCTGGAAAGTGATCAAATCTGGGTACCTTGGTTTTGTATCGCTTTCCCTGTGAGAAAGTTTTGTTTTGTTTTGTTTTTTTCCTAATATCCAGTATGACTTTCGTAAGATGCTACTTGTTGACATTACCCTTGCTATATTGTCTGCTGCTGCTGAGGAAACTTCTACTTCATCATTGCAAAGGGATCATGCTGTTGTCTTATTCAACCTGGCAACCTTTAACCTCTGTCCTTTCAGTTCATGATTGCAGACTCCAACCTGTGCATGAATTTATTTAATGCTGTAGTTAAGTACTCTGAGACCCATGTAATTTCTTCCTAATGAAATAGCTGTTTGCTTTTCTTTCCCCAGAGTGATGTTATCCGCAAACCACAAGGGCAGATGGAGCTGAATTCTTCGTGCCAAATTGTGAGAGGTGAAGGGTCCCAGACATTCCAGGTAGGCATTGCTTTTTCATCCTGCACATAACCACAGACTTGATGGATGGGTGAGTGAGTGCTTATTTCAGGCAGAATGGCACAGTGCATCTCAACTGATAAGAGCTAACTTTATCTGGCTCCTGTGTTTCCTGGCACCAGCCAGGCAGTTTTTATAAATAATGGGGAAATTGTAACCCAAATACAGCTTTTTGACATTGAAAGAAATTCTCCTTTATTTTGTTTTAAACTGTAGCACTTTCCTTTTCGCAGTTGGGACTGAGAGCTTGAAATCTGTGGGAAAAGTCATTCTTATAACAACTGAAGCCAGAGCATACATGGGATCTCCTCTGATCTCACAAGATCTCCAGCCTAACTTTACACATGTAATCTAGTGAAAGATGTCCCTGCCCATGGCAGGGCGGTTGGACTAGATGATCTTTAGAGATCCCTTCCACCCAAACCATTCTATGATTCTGCCTGGAGGATCTGAAGAAACATCTAAAACTTTGGATTCCTATTAGAATTCAGTTTCCAAAGCATCAAAAGTTAGTCCATCACTGAGTTTTTAATTCATTGTTGTCAAAGGACTTCATTGTAAAGGAGGCATTAAAGTTTCTGTCATACTGTGACTGAAAGGCACATGGCGTGGCCTGTGAGCTACCTTCTGCCTTTATGAAATTGAAGTTGCTAACTAAAGCTTAATACTCTTAATTTCAGTGTCTTCCCTCTCAGAGTCACAAGCTATTTAGGGCAGAGGTCAATACAAAGTGAAGGCAGCAAAAAATATTTATGCAACCACCTTTAAAATGAAAAGTTAGCAGCAGCATTGAGAAACAAGACAGAATGAGAGAGCCTCAATGCCCAAGAGAAATATCAAGAGAGCTCATGGAAATTTGTTTCATCTGAGTTTCAGATCTTTCATTTGGGCTTTGAGAGTTAGCGCCTTTTTTCTTAAAAAAAAAAAATCCCTCCTTAACCACCAAAAAAAAAAAAATCTATATGGGATAATGAATCTTGGCAGCTGAAGAAAAGATTGTAGGTATGCAGATTTATACTTCCTCACTCCTTTTTCTTCCAGCTCATGACAGAGAAGAGAACCTACTTCCTGACAGCGGACTCTCCCAACATCCTGGAGGAATGGATTCATGTCCTACAGAGTATCCTTAGAGTGCAAGTGACTAGTCCTGTTAGTGTTCCTCATAGCGATGCTAAACCTACTGTGAAAGGTTGGCTCACCAAGGTAAAATACAGCTTTTGACTTTATTCAGTTTAGCTCAGTATTGACAGTGTACCTGCCTCTTGGTTTGCACAGTAAATGTCAGCAGTAAATTAGTATTTTAATGCTCCCTAGAAGAATGGGATGAGAAAGAGAAGTGGTAGTAGATTTCTGTATGTCAGAGAGAAAGGTTTGCATAAATGATAAGGAATGAGACAAACAAGGCTACTGAGAGAATAGTAAGTAGTAACGGATATCTAGCTTATATAGGCTTTTCTTCAACAGAACTCTCAACACTTCATAGTTTAAACAAACAAAAACCAGGAAACTCTGTAAAGTGTCACATTTAACTGATCTGAACTTGGCGATGTAGGAGAGTTTCAAATAAATGGGTTGTATGGTTCCAGTAGAGCATTTATTTCCATAATAAGACTGCAAGCGTATTAGTACAAAGTACAGTGGCTGGAAATTATTCTGCTTTATGCCATTTCCAAACACTAGTTTCCACAAGCACCTATGTCCCATCTACTTAGGTGGGATCTGCCTACTTGCTTTTGGAAATGGTGCCCCGTATGTTTTGAGAGGAGCTTGTATTAACACGTAACAAGTAATACATACAAGATTCTAACAGAATTGAATTGAAAATAGAAATTCTAGAAGATCGTGCCAGCAGCACTGCTGGTGTTAAAACCAACATGTATTTCTCTGTCCTCTGTATAGGTCAAACATGGTCACTCTAAGCTGGTCTGGTGTGCACTGATTGGAAAAACTTTTTATTACTATCGAAATCATGAGGATAAGGTAATTCATTTTCCCTTCTTGTTCTTCAACCTTCCTTTCCTTTTTGTTATGAAGCTTTCTTTCCTTTTACTGCTTCTCTCTCTCATGCTTCAAAATCTTCCTTGGCTGTACTTCTCCCCTTCTAATAGACTCTTCTCCATGAAAAGAATATTTCATTTCTGAAATAGTTTAAAAAACAATTAAAAAAAAAAAAAAGGCAAACTAAAATTACAAAAGACTTGAAAGGCAAGTGACTGCTGTTTCTGAGATCAGCATGTATCTTGTTTCTTGCTTTCTGCATTTGATCTTGTGAAATCTTTAGAGCAGGCTGTTTTATACCGTAGCTGGTATATTCTGCATACTGTCATGAAAAGAAGTAGCCACAACAATAAGGAAAGAGGGAGGTCATTTAATCAGTGTAATGTTCTAATGTTTCTAGAAGTTTGGCCCAGTGGTCCATTATTTTGTCGTTGTAATGTCTAAATTCAAGTTCTAGCGTAGCAAGGAATACTGTGACTCATATTTGGGATTGACCTCCAGAGCTAGCACAGCAGATAACCTCTATTTGTCTTAATCTACCTATTTATGTAATTTTATAAGTACTTATTTTCCAGTAGCATGCAGAAAGTCTAACCAGGGATCAGAACCCAGTAGCTCAAGATTCTGAGCAGCTGACCATCGGAAAACACATCCTGCATTGCAAAACCAATGATGTAAACACAACCAATAAGTATAATGAGAGGAAAACAGCAACTTAACAGAAAGATCGTCTTTTTATTTGCATATTCTCATTCTGACCTGTAGCTGCCCCTCCAAGAAATGTAGTAGTACCAGAGCTTTTAAGTACTTTAATTGATAAAGGAAGAGGTTCTATAGAAATGTAAGATGATGTAATTATATTCGTTAGGCACTGCATTATAGCTCATTCCTTACCTTTTACAGAACTGCTAACATTTTGAACTGGGCTTTCTTTCCCAGCATTCCCTGTCTGTAGTGGATGACTAGCTATACTTACCTAGCTTGCTTCCTCCTTCTAGTGTCCCTTAGGGCATCTGCCTATGCATGAGTCCAAAGTGGAAGAAGTAGACCGTTCCTGTGACTCCGATGAAGATTATGAAGCCACTGGTGGAGGACTTCTCTCATCCCACTGCACTTTGGTGATTCACCCACAAGACCAGAGTCCCACATACTTACTCATTCGCACAAAGCAGGAGAAGGTATAAACAGCAGTCTTTCTGGAGAGCGAGAGTCTTTTTGGTATCGGCCAACAAATGGGGAATACAGGCTGAACCTGTTGGTAGAGAACAGGATCCAAACTGACCCATACTGTTCTCATGCTTATGTCTAGAATACCTGGCTGTACCATCTGACAGTAGCAGCTGGTAGCAGTAATGCCACAGTGGGCACATCATATGAACAACTCATTGGAAAACTGATGGATGCAGAGGGAGACCCTAGTAAGTAGAAACCACAAACTCTTTTTCATGGTAGCAAAGCATAAGGAGGGGTAATTTCTGTCCTCAGTTTCAGTCCAGCCAAAGGTGAGGAAAGAAGATTCTCAGCTGAATAGCATATGATGTAGTGCATTTCACCCCTAGTTCCATAGTAACATCTTGAGAGGGTATAGGCATTGTAGTGAAATTAGACAAGTCTGTCACATTGTTACATCATTTATCAAAGCATCTGAAACTTCTGTTATGTTAACTCAAGTTGAAATAAAGTGGAGCTTTATTTTTTTTTTTTCTCCTGTAATTGTTGGTCCTGATCTTCCTTTCATGGGAATCTTGAGTGTACAAACACATGCTCTCTCCTCTTAATAATGCTTGCCTTCACATCTGTTCCTCTGTCCACATGCATAAACCCTCACACGTACATCCATGTTTGTCTGTTCCTCCTCATCTTTGGTACTCATTCATGTATGTTTGTGCACCATGTTCTCAAATGTGTATTAACACATGAGTTTGTACTTAATACTCTTTCCTGCACACTCATATATTCCTACACCTATCTGCGAACCTTGCTTACTGTAGAATAGTAACTTGTGTTAACAAAGATCTCTGTAGCATGCGACTGCCCTGGCAGACTTTGTCTCTTGTTTGAATACACAGCTGAGCAGTTTCTCACCAGAATCCAGCTGACGAGAAGTTCTGACATAGCAGGGTTGTGGATGGAAGTACTTCTTTTTGCTGATGGCTAATGCTGCTGGTGATCCCTTGTTCACAGCAGACATTGCTAAAATCAGTGAAGTGGCTCCAAAGACAAATATGGCATAGTGCAGTGTGACTTCCCAGGATGCTTTGCCATTTCAGCAAAGGGACTGTTATCTATCTTCTGTTTCTGACAATGCATGTTTTTGCCTATCTGCTAGATTCTCCTCTGTGGAAACATCCTATGTTGTGCTACAGTAAAGATGGGTTGCACACATCCCTCACCACTCTGCCCTCTGAGGCTCTGCAGACTGAGGCTCTGAAACTTTTCAAGGTACTTAAAGGGACATTACACAGTTTTCAGCTGCTTTGCTCAGTTGTTGGGGCAACAACATTCATTGGTCATATTGTTAGTCACAACATTTACTGTCACCATTGTTTGCTTTAGACAGGCCTGCTGGGTCATTTAATTACAATAAGACTTGTCAGACATAAGGTGTCCCTCATTCTCTGGAAGTTTAACTTCTCCTTGTAGGGAATCTGGAGCTAGGAGCAATGTCCCACACAGGCTTTATGCTTCAAAGTTAGCCTTCCTCTTTCCTCTCCAACAGCTAGACTGTAGGAAATGGAAACAGTGTACTGGCAAACTTAGTTATGTCAGTAAGACCAATGGTGAAGCCAATGGAGATCTGATTCTTGCACTCCTCAAGATCAGCACTAAGACTGGATAGTCTTAGCAAAGTAAAGCCCAGACGTGGAAGGCAGGAAGCACATTTTCCTGATTCTCCTGCTGACTGTGAGCTCCTCAGACTGGAGAAGGTTAAGTGAATTTTCCAGTTGCCACAACTGTAAAGAGGGAGGGATAACATTTTAGTATTTATCTTCCCCCACCCCTTTCAGGATTAGTTAGAAGAATTTGTTGTCTGTAACACGTTTGGGGAATCTGGGCTGGAAAGTACCACAGAAGAGTCACTGTATTAACAGCATTGATTAACTTCCCCATTTTATAGTCCTGTCAGCTGTTCATCAATGTCCCTGTGGAGGCATCCTCTGTTGATTACCATGTGTCGCTTGCCCAGACAGCGCTGCAGGTCTGCTTGACGCATACTGAGCTGCAGAATGAAATCTATTGTCAGCTTGTTAAACAGACAAGTTGGCGGCAACCCCAGAACCACTCAGTCATTCAGGTGAATTCCTCTTTGTCGCTTCCACTCTGTAAATACTTTCTGTTTAAGTCCATGTTTTTAATAATTAGCAATGAGACTTATTCTCAGAAAATTGTACAAATGCTAAAGATGTGCTGGAGGAAAGAGAATCTTGGTGCTTGAACTGTGTGTCTGTACATGGTCACTCCCAAAAAGCACTAGTCACCATCCAACATTTTGGTTACAGTGTTCTATGAAAGACAGCAGGTAAGAAGTACAGAACAAGAATGATGACCAGTTTTATGTTCACAGTGCTGGCAACTCCTGGCTTTATGTGCTCCTCTGTTCCTGCCACAACATCACTTCCTCTGGTACATCAAACAGCACTTGCAACGCCATGCAGACCCCAGGTAAACACTGCAACAGCATTTTCTTTTGCTAAGCTCATTGCCTTTTGCTTCCACTGTAGAAATAGATGGAAACTAGTTTGTAACTGCAGGAATAAGTTGAGGGAGGGGATGAAAGATTCCTAAAGGTGTCAAGCTGTCCCCCTTCAGTCATTCACACTCATTTTGTTACTTATGTTAAACTAGTTCACAAAGTTAGCAGAACATTTTGCAGATGCAACTGCAGCTACCCAGGGATTTTTTTTTTTTTTGTGCTGATGCAACCGATTCCTTTTATTGATGGAGTTACAGGTTAAATTTAGAATAAATTTTAGGTGTTTACATTCTGCTGTCAGGTTAGCAGGCATACTGACAGTACAAAAGTGAAGTAGAGAACAACTAACCATAAAAAGTTACCAAAAACAAACCTGAAATACATTCTAGTATTGTTTTTTTTTTTTTTTGTTACCTCTTTAGTGTGTTACACAGGGTAATGTCTTCCCCCATAAGAAAACAATGCAAGATCTACTGTAACAGCAGTATGCTCTTCTCTGGTGTTCATGCTGTGCTCTTTGTGTGTTTCCATGGTGATCTGGCCTTCAGCATGTCTGACTATGTCCTTGGCGGGGTCACGGCTAGAGATGTCTAGTTGTCTGTTTCAACAACATGTGCTCAAAAATAGGTAAAAGAGTGGTTTCATTTCAGACAAATGTTCAAATAATCAGCCGAAGTATGCCTTAGGACTCAAGCTAAAACTGTCCTGGTATTGAAAAGGGAATCTGTGTACTCCTCCTATCAAGCGGACTTTTTTTTTCTTTTTTTCATGCTGTCTCCTATTTGCTATTTCTTTTCAGAAGTAAAACACAGATATCGGGAGCTCCTCAGTGTTCAGGCTCTCTTCCCACTGTCTAAGGCAACATGTTAGGGACCTTCTCGCTATAACTGGAAACCATCTCTTCAACGCTGGGTGTTACCAGCTCCCAAACTGGCCCATGCAACTCAGTAGTGGAGCTGCTGTACTACCCCTGAGAACTATTGAATTTCATAAGGATGCGCTGGGCTCTGTGAAACTGAATTAGTACATCAGTTTTAGGCATTACTGTGCCAAAGGTCCACCGGGTTCTTAGCCCAAAAGTACCTTTATCAACAAATAACTTCAAGCAGAAGCAAAGAGGAAATATATTTGTACAATACAGCTATGAAACAATTTTTAGGGCTAGAAACAAACCCGCAGAAGTTGCAGCAAACTGTGCTTATATTCACCTGTAGTTTAGATGAAATTTAGAGTAGCTGCTAAATGAGACTTAGATTAGCTCCTCCTGCCTGGCTTTAGGAATACATAAGTCTCTTTGCATGGAGCAGGTAAGGCTGTTTTGTGACCAGTTAGATGCAGATATCTTTCTGTGCTTCAAGCAGCAGACAAGATGCTAAAATGTTTACATTGCGTAATACCTATGATGTAGATTTAGGCAAGATCTTCATTCCTAGGTATTGTTTTTTGTGAAAAGTGACATGGAAGTATATATCTAATGCTCTACAAGTGGAAGAAAAATAAGGCATAGTTCTTAGAAAGTGCAGGGCTCAGGATCATTTTGGGAGAATTTGGGAGCCAGAAGCAACAGGTTTCTCATTGAAGCAAGATTCTGCCCTGTGCAAATTGCCTAAACACGTTACTGGGGAGGTGAGCAATATCTTGCTACAGTGAAGGCCAGAGCTCCTGACTTCTGTGTTGCTTGCAGGGACTTAACTGGAGATTTAATCATGTACTAAGCTCTTGAAGGCATCTTGAATGGAATTGCCTTCCCTACTCCTCACCTACGAAGTGGTAGCACTGTTACAAATCCATATAAATCCTTGGGTTATGTTCAGTTTCAGAACTTATTCACTCTATACATTTTTAACATTTTTCCTGTCGGTGTAATTGACCATTCTTGCCTGGCTTTAGAGACGCTTAAATTTGTTTGGTCAATGGAGCAATCTCTTCACTATGTAGTAACCTGATCATATTAGTAACTGTCCTTGTACTGTACTGAACTATCAACAAATCTGAGCCTGCTTTGAATGAAAGTCTCTGTTGACTGGCAGATAGGATTCATACATGAAAACTTGTAATTTGTATAACCATGTAAATTGATAAACACAATTTATATAATCCGGTTATTGACACTAATGCATTAAAATTTATGATTAGTTCTTAAAAGGACTTGACATGATAGTAACTAATTTCCTCTGGCATGAGAGTGAGTTTGAGGGTCTTGGTTCAATGGATACTGTGACGCCAACAGGGTACAGAAGAGGGCATTCCTATACTTTGTCCAGTCCAGCTAGGAGCAGGGAATGCTCCTGTGCTTCCCAGAGGGTTCATTGTCTACCATAATTTCATAGAACTGTGGAGCTCAGGTTTGTGTTGTAGCTTTTCACTTGAGCTGTTAGTCTGTTGAGATGAACTAGGATATCTACACAGAGATGTATCTTTGCTTGACCAAAAACTTGAGGAGGAATGCTTTGTCACAGGATGGGAGTGGAAGAGGGCGTAGCATACTTAAAATACATGTTTGTGGTTTATCTCCATCTCTTTGCTTAGGAGTGAAATAGGCAAGTACGCCATCTACTGCCAGAGATCAGTGGACCGCACTGTGCAGACTGGTGAGCGGGAAGCCAAGCCCTCACGAATGGAGATTGTGTCCATCCTGCTGAGGAATCCCTACCACCACTCACTCCCCTTCAGCATCCCAGTGCACTTTATGAATGGAACCTACCAGGTGAGCCACTGCAGCTGCCTTTCTTCTGGGCACTAAAGGACTACACCATAACCTGCCTCCTTCATGTGAGTGAGTAGCACCATGGTGTTTATACACACCAGGCATTTAAAGAGAGACACCACTTCTCCTCCATGCCATTCTAGCCATTCTTCCTAATAAAATTAAAGGAATCCAGCCCCAGCCCTACAAGTAATAGGAAGAAAAGATAGCTGAGGAGAAAGAAGAGACATTGCAAGTGTCTCAGTGTGAGAAAGAATGCAATGTGAAGGGAGACAATACACATGCAGTCACTGGAGCTGACAGTCAATTGTGAGGCACCAATCTGTAGAAAAACAGGCTTCATTAGTTGTGATACTCATCAATGTCATGCTTTTTGAAAGTTATACTCAATTAGCTCCTATTGCATCACAGGTTGTAGGTTTTGATGGTTCTTCAACAGTCGATGAATTCATCCAGCGTCTGAACCAGGAGACAGGAATGAGGAAACCATCCCACATGGGATTTTCTCTGTTCACAGATGATCCTTCTGGTAGAGATTTGGAACACTGTCTGCAGGGCAACATGAAGGTAATTTTTTTTTTTTTTTCCTCTGCTACATCTAGCATACATCTTCGAAGAGCTGCTAAATGGCTACTAAAAGCATGAAGCTGCGACAGTGCAGGCTCAGGCTGGATAATAGGAAAATGTCCTTTACTGACAGGGTGGTTGGGCACTGGAACAGGCTCTCCAGGGAAAGTGGTCATGGCACTGAGCCTGCTGGAGTTCAAAAAGCGTTTGGACAACACTCTCAAGACATATGGTCTGATTTTTTGGGCGGTCCTCTGCGGAGCAAGGAGTTGGACTCAGTGATCCTTTTGGGTCTCTTCCAACTCAGGCTATTCTGTGATTCTAAATTTTTCTTTATGCAGCAAGATCAAGTGCATATGGGTCTTGCCTATCTAGATTAGTATTCAGAGATGAGATATTAATATCTCTTCTGAGATACTAGTTAAGACAAAGCACATTCTATTTTAGTAGGTGATAAATTGGTAAATTAAAAAAAAAAAAAGGCTTTAAGTTAGCACATATTAAGGTTTAATTTGTCTCAACAAAAAAAATAAAACATGACTGAGCTAGCTAGCGTGATCAGATATCACAATTAACGTCAAGGGTGACGCTCCTAATTGAGACAAATTTATGTTAGGCTGTGAATCTCTTGGCATGTCTATATAAATCTTATCTATTGGATTATGAAGTATCTATCTCCTTGCTAGCTCCAGATAACTCTGTCTTTCCTTGTTGATGAGTGTTCTTAGGGGAGAAAGCTCTGTTGAGTGTGCCTTCACTTTAAAAGAGAGGAGTGCGTAGATCAAGGCAAAAGGAAAGCAGTTAAAGTACTAACATGTATATCTTTCATATGGAGATTTTTACTCATGCTGCAGCTGGGCGACTGCCTTAAGTGTGCGGGCTAGTGGCCATGAATGAGACGCATCAAATTTTGGTACTAACCTGGGAAAGGAATTTGTTACACAGCGTCGACGGAGGAATAGTGACAGTGACAACTTTGAAGAGGTCCTGACATCTCTAAGGAACATAAAAATTCACACTTACACAGTGTAAAATTTCACATTGGGCAATGCAGGGAGAAGATGCCAATAACTTTAACTTAGATGGTTTGAAGATGAAGCTACCACAGAGTGCCAAATGATAAACTTTGCTTTCATGGCCTGATACAGATCAGATAATGTGGAGCTTTGCTGATAATTGAACCACTATTTGGAGAGATGAGGAATTAAAATAAATGAAGGAGTCTGAGACAAGCAAAGGCATTGCTTTTACTGGTTATTAACTGGCCAAGGCAACCTCAATAGCTTCTTAAGAGAAGATAGGATATCTGATTATGTAGTGCATGTGGCTTATTGTGTTCACATTCCTTTTATTGAGATGCTGTTGCAAGAGAACTAGGGACCTTTATTAGACCACTCGTGAAAGGACTGGAATAACCTAGAGAAGCTGAATGGAACCAGAGAGGTTAGCTATGTTGTTACTAAGAACATGTGTGAGGTATGAAGTTGGAATCTAGGTTGAAGTGTTCCCAGAGTTTGGACATTCACATCCAAGGGTTTGGTTTAGCCAAGCATGCATACAGCTGCCATTCAGAAGATACATTGCTGCTTTTGCTAGGCTCAGGAGAGCACTTCTGAAGCAAACCTACCAATCTTTCCTGTTAACTATGCTTTGGTTCATATTGTGGAGCTATTTTAGCATGAACTGGATTCTTTTCATGTGAAACATTAGCTGAAAGATGTGATCCAACATAATGGGCTTTCAGGCTATTTGACCAGACTAAAGGTAGTCCAAAGGAAAACCCTTTGAATCTCACATAGTGTAGGCTGAAAGTCTTAGGAACAGCTGTCTCACTGTGCAGATCTGCTCCTCCTGGGCTACATGACTTGCTAATGTAGACATAACCACAGAGTTGGCACCAGGCCAGAATTCACTTACAGATGTCCCTCTGCAAACTTAGAGATGCAGTTTTCAGTTGCAACACTTTAATTTTTACATATTATGTAATAGAAAAAGGAATCATTTTGTCACTTTCAGCTGTTTATGCTGATCCAGTCTATTTCTTTATCTTCTGTGTTCCACAGTACTTTTTTTCACTTTCCTCTCAAGCCTTGACTATACATTTCAAGCTGTTTCTTTCCTCTCTCCCTAATATTTTTTTAAAGATCTGTGACGTCATTTCTAAATGGGAACAAGCCTTAAAAGAATTGCATCCTGGGAAATATGAAGGTGGCACAAGAATCGTGAAATTGACCTATAAGAACAGGTACTGTGCTTCGTTGGCCTCACTGCCGTTAATTAGACATTTGTAGGCTGCATATATCTCTGTAGATGGCCAGTAATTTATAGTACTGTTAGTGCCAAAACTATTGTAGCTAAGATGATGTCAGATCCTACTTGAGATGGAGTGGCTTTTGTCTGTGTGTGGTACGTGTGTACAGCAGGGTATATGGTCTAGCGGTAAAACCCAAAACACTTTGTAATAGTGGAACAGACTTAAATTGGGCTAAGAACTAGCTACTTGGCACAATTTCATTTGCCTAGATCCAGAACATAATCAAATAACATATGTTAGGTGAGAGGAAGAAAGACCTGGGGGAAGAATCACCAGAGAAAACAAAACTTGCAATTAAGTGAGGAATCATGAAGTTGAAAAGGATACAAGAACAACACTCTAAATGGCAGGAGCTGTAGAGGAGACATGTAGTAACAGTGCCCAGACTTTATAAAGAAAGAGAGAAATGCTAAAAGCTAGATGGGAGATAATAGATCTGTCTCTCATAGTTTTCTTCTCTAAAACAAAAGCTGGAACAAGTTCATCATTTATAATAAACACAGGAATTCTGAATTAAAGTGAATGGAGAGCTGTGCATGAGAACAGGTAATGGCTTTCTGCTTGTGAATTCCATTTGCAGGGGAAACAAAGCTGCTCCCCACCCCCCCAAATTAAAAAAGCCACAAAGTTTTGTGTCGAACAAATGAAGATTTTTGTGACTGTAGTGGTGGAAATAAGTTTCTGTGAACTTCATTATTTAATATAACAGAAGCAGAAGTTATTGCTTATGACACAGAAGTATTTGTTTCAGGAGTGAACCTTTGCAGTATTATTTTGTTGGACTGGAATGTGCCTAGACTGGACAGCAAGGATATTTTGATAAGGTCTTTCCAAGGTTGGGCTGCTCTAACACCAAGGACTCTGATAAGATGTGTAAGGTCGCTATGGTCCCAATGGTGTTGTGAGTCTTGAACTGACATAAAAATTACCTAACTGATCCACTGGAATGAATGTCTTGTGTGGCACTGTGGAATATATCGTCATAGGTGTAGCTTTAAATTAATATTTGAATTAGGTGGTCAGGGCTGTAAATAGGCATGCATGAGGAATGGTTTTAGGAAGCATTCCCCATGCTTCTATCTTCAGCCTCCATTAGTCATCTTGGTATACTAGGTCAAAGAAATTGAGTGTAAAGGGAATAAATCAAGCTTCCTAGTAGTTTTTACAAGAATGCTTCTTCACTTTTTGCAATAAAGCCTGCTAATTGGGTCTCTTATTTCCTGCTGAAACAAACTGAAAACTTTCTTAATAACAGTTAAAGTGTAAGCACTGAAAACAAAGTTGGTAAAAATAAAAAGTCTGCAAGGCTGCCGTGTAGTTTACACAATTCTTGCCTTAGAGCAGAGGGAGCAGAGGCAGCTCTGTATTCTGTGATAAGCAGAGGTCATCTCTTAAATATTGCCTGTCTGTGCTTGATGGGGACAGACAGACACTAATCTACCTATGTTTAATAAAGCTTCGCTGTCTTGAAGTGGTTTGCTCACAGAATTCAAATAGCTGCCAAAGCTAGAAAGCATGTTTTGAGCCTCCTGGCCCAAATCTTGTTCATAAGGGAAGAACCTCAGCTTCCAAACCTCTCTCTAGTCCCCTTCTAAAACACAAAGTTCACTTTGGAGAAGATTTAAAAAAAAAAAAAAAAAAAAACAAACCACAAAACCCACAAACTTTTATTTTTACTCACCCTGATTAAAGTTCTCAACACTATTCTCAGTTCACATATTTTTACCGTTACAATCCTCTCTACTTTTTAGGCTGTATTTTCGGAGCCAAGCCAAGGGTGAGACAGACCGGGAGCGGTTGCTGCTGGCCTTCCAAGTCAGCAATGAAATAGCCAGTGGAAGGTTTCCTGTTAATAAGGAATTAGCTCTGGAAATGGTTGCTTTGATGGCTCAGGTGAGCATAACTATGGGCAGAATTCCTCGCTTTTGTCCTCTAGAGAGTTCTGCTGTACACTGAATGTCTTTGAGTAAGCAGCTGTCTTTTACATCAAAAGTAAATTGATGCTGATATTTCATCAGTTGATATTTCTTATCAAACGTACAGTCTGAGGTGTATCATGCCGAACACATTACACCAGATATCTGTATTGTTAGAACACCTTTTGCTGTAGGGAAATTTACTACAGGACAGCCCTTCTTTTACTTCTGAAGAAAAATATTGGAAAACATAGTGGGGCTGGACTATTCTTAAAGCACCTCGATGATA
>VXAL01018371.1:0-37956 GCA_013399475.1 Chauna torquata
TGGGTAAAACCACCACAGTGACTCAAAATTCACTTTCTAGAACTGAGTAAGCACTTTTTTGTTGAGTAGTATTTGAGACTTGATGGGATCTCCTCTTCACCAAACAGTCAGCTAAGTAGTCTGAAAATCTAAAACTGAAAAGTAAAACCTTGTCTTGAAAATAGCTGTGACTTAACACAAATCTTACAGACATCTTGTGGTTTGGGATTATAAATATAGAAACAGACGTGAATCAATCTCAAAAACAGTATGCGGATCAGTGAGGCATACCTTTTGCTTCAGCTTGAGTATGAATGTATTGTACTTCCTGGAATCCAAGGTGGGTTCGCTTCCCTCTAAATCTGATACTTCAGAATCAGAAAGTAAGTGGTGTGTGGATGACCATGACATACAACGCTGAGGTCTTCTGAAGCCAAGTATTCCAAATCCCACAATAGGCTGTAGTTCCGAACCAATGTGAAATGGTTTGAATGTCTCAATTGCTTTAAAATTGTTACTTTTATTGTACTGGAGGCTATAAAAGCTAGAAGACCAATAGTGGATGTCTCTGCTCATGAAACCATGTTTGTTTGCCTAATGGCTTCTAAGCAGAATCTAGGCTTTACGGGACATAACACTGTTTGCTATTGCAGTGTTTTGTTTCTTTTTGTAAGCCAATCCTTAGAGACAGAAAGGACATTTTTCACGATGAACAGCTCTAAACATTTAATCCTTCACAGCAGACTTGATGAGAAAAGCCAGACCCCCGAAGGTAGGATACTTTCAGCACAATTACCACTGTTCTTAGTGAGTGAAATGTCTTAGCTCCTTAAAGCTAGTTTTAGCTGCATTTGACCATCTGAAAACAAACCCTTTCCTGGCGTGCTTCTGTGGCTACATGGCTTCTGGATTGCCATTGGATCCCCTAACTGGAGCACAGGATGAGCAAATTTTAGAGACATGTAAATGGTAATGAAACATGTAGATACATTATATGAACAGAAACTGTTCTGCAGTGTAGCAAACTGAGACATAATTTAACTTCAAAGAAACCAAGAGAAAAACTAGTCTGGATTTGCCTTAAAAGTCTTGCATTTAAAACTGGGCGTTACCTAGAAGGTAAGTTCTTGCTTAAAAGCAAGCGTTAAGACCGGAAGCAAAACCCATTGGATAAAATTTACTGTTTGAGTTATTCAGGGATGTGACCAGACCTTAATGCCTTGCTGGCCTCAAAGCCTTTGAATAAGCAGCAAATGACTACATTTCCATCAATCATGCATTAGAGGTGAAATCATATTACAAGCTTCATCCAATTGCGCCAGAAAAATACTATGGTAACAGCCTTCTTTACTGGCACATACCCAAATCAAGACAGGACGATAGGTCACCAATGTACAATTGCTCAAACCAGACAGAACTTTTGGGTTGTGGGGAACCTCACTCACAGATGAACATAATCATTTCATAGGCAAAACCAAGGACTCCAAAAAGTGTAATTTGAGAGAACAGCTTTAAATTGAGCAGATAAAAGCCAGACAATCTTACAAGGAGATTAAACTGAATCCTGGGATTATCAACTGCATCATAAGAGAGGGGCTTTTTTATTGTAAATTCAGTTTTTGGAACAAAGCAAGAATCTTTCTAGTTCTGCTTAGAAGCGTTTCTACTGTCCTACTGGAAGTCTTTTCAGACGGAGGTCCCTAAAATTAATAAATATATGCTTGCCATCTATATGCATAATGTATGCATCCTACATTCCTTTTTCTCCAATACATCTTTGCCTCCCTTTTTTCCCCATTTATGTACACAAGCTGGAAGATGAAGGAAAAATAGTGAAGTGAAATAAAGTATAGAATGGAAACATTAAAACTATGCTCCATACTTCCAGGGGAGGAGACAAAAAAGGAAAAGGGTGTTTGCATACTAAAGTAGTTAATAGGCTGAAAATGTAAGTCCAGTTTGTGGTTGTTTAATAGGGTAAGAGGAGAAACACAAGAGAAAAGCTGGAAAACAGCAACAAGTTCCACTATATGGTTTATGTGACTTTTTTCTACTGTTTGCTGAACCTTTTCGGAAAGGTAAAGCCAGAGGGAACCGATGTTATAAGAAGAGAGAAGAGATGAGCCATGCTGCTTAAAATAAACTACAGTTTCATTATAAAGTACCTCTAGCAGTAACCCACTCAAAAGACCAACCAGTTCTTTGTGCTTCTTGGGAAGGGATGAACCCTCTGCCCTCTTTACTACAACATTAACTGAGTCACAAGACTGTGCTATGGCAGCACTGTTCTCCTTCATAGATGTCACGGGGAAAGGGCAATTGACTCCTATCAAATATTACAAGCCCCACAGTATTCCTGACCCTCTCTGGGAGAGGTCTTCCACTTTTGTAAAGGAATGAACTCTTCAAATATATACTGCTCACTTGACTGAAAAAAAAATAAAAAAATACAATTTTACAACCTACTCCATGCATTTGGATCTAGTGGTACTGCTTGCAAGTGGAGAAAGCCTTGTATTTCTCACTGCATTTCCATTCTCATCTTAAGGGCAGAAAAGAATGCGAGCCCTTGCTTATGCATAAGACAGCTTCCGAGTCAGGGGTAATGCTTAAAGCCCTTGCAAGTATGCAGAAAACAATAATTATGTAGTTTCCCTGGTCAGATGACCAGAAAAGGTTTTCCACCCTTTCCTCACCTGCAAAAGAGAAGACAATTTCCAACTACGTGATGAAAAAAGATAATGAGGGAATAATTTTGGAGACATCTAGGGCGGTTCTTTTCTCCCTGACGGCTTAAGTAATTTTCTTGACATTTGAAGCTGGCTGTGAGACATTTGCTTCTAATAACATACTGGTTTAATCTTTATATTAGTTTCCCTGACTCTAATATGACAACATTCCATATGTATTCATAAATGCAATATTGTTATACGAGGAAAAAACATACACAGATACATAACAAAGATGCACCTCATATATAAATATTGTATATGCTCACCCAAGGCTCCTCACAAGCTTTGCAAATTCTAAAAGACATGTGTCTGAAGGCAGACGAAGTTGTCCTTCAGCCAAGGCTAGCTGACAGTCTTCAAATGTATAGTCTGTCACTGAAACTCCCAATGCCCTTGAATAAACCAAAGAAACACAGGAAGCAACTTAACTTATGAAAACTGAGCAGAATGTTCATTATTTTTTGTATGGCAAGAAATCCTGCAACAATTCTCCTCTCTGTTCTGAAGAAATAAGGAAAATCCTGTAAGAGAAAGTTCACGTGCAAAAAATGAAATATTGTACTGTATGTAACCATTACAGAACATCTATTTTGACTTCAAAAGTACATGAAAATATAAAAGAACAAGGCAAAAATTTCAAATTCCTCCATATTTTCAGAGAATTAAAAAATGGTTTCAAAGTTGTTCATCTATAATTATGTAATTTTTAAGTTTTAATGTGAAATATTTATATTGTTATTAGACTAACATTAATAAATCAATCATCACCCAAACAGAACTATTACCTTCAGATATTAAAATTATACAACAGGCAGTACTTCTGAGTACTCTATAAAGAATGGATAGAACATAAAAGGGCAAGTAAACTCCAAGCAAACATAACTTATATTTAAATGTATTATTATTTAACTAATTTATATTTAATTGTATGACAAACAGAAGAAAAAAATACTCCCAGGTGCTTACACGCCAAACAATTAAGTACTCATTTTTCCTTTACTTCAAACTTGGTGCTGTATGGTAATAATAGCAACAAAAATAGTTCACAAGGAAATCTTGATAATGTAGTTACACTGCATTTGCTGTGCTGAAGTTGAGACAAAGACTCTTCAGTTTTAAAGAGGCCTTTAAGAATTTAGTGTACACATGTAAAAAGCAATTTAGAAAGCAAACACCGACTTAGCACAAGTTACTCATCTGCCTTGTTTTCCATTATACTAGTATAGAACGTTTTGTCTGCTGTGCAAACTTTTCTAGTTTGATGAAGTCCTCACAAAATTTATTTCCTAACTTACCTTCATTCTTTTTATCTGTAAGCAGGACTGCCCAGAGTGGCTTACATAAAGGAATGTGGTAATAACCAAGATCTTGTCCATCCCGGCACATTACACCAAATTTCATGAGATCTTAAGGCAACAGTAAGTATAGCACACAACAGAAATATGGGAACTTAGAGGCAATCAGCAGAAGTATAGGGCAACTACACAGAAATAGGGTAGCTAGTTAAAAATAAGTTAAAAGAAGAAACTGGAAGGGTAAGCTGTTCATTTGTGGTACAGAATGAGACACCATATTAGGGAGTGGGGATAAAAGAATTACAAAAAAAATTCTGTTAGGACAAAAAAATCCAATATGACTCAGCAACAGATTAAAGATACCAATTAGAAGGATTTTTTTTTTTTTTTTAAGTAAAGTTCCAGGAAAACAGAAGATGGCAAACAGACAAGTTGAAACATAACCATAAGGTGGTAAGAAACAATAACTTGTAAAAAATAAATGCTAGAAGCTTTTCAAATACATCAAAAGGAAGATGACCAAGAAAGAACAGGCTACTCCGTGGTAGGTAAAGGCCTGACTGACATCACAGAACCAATGCCAGATTTAAATACCATCCCCAAAATAATGGTCCCCAAAGATACTGGAGGAGCCTTTCCAAAAAGGAAGAAAAAAAACTTGTGACAGAACAAATTTCAACAAAAGCAGGCATCATCTCAGGCTCAGCCAAACCAGAAGGAAAAAGTATGACCCGCTCTTTTAATAGCTGTGTGCGCCCCTTACAGAAGGGGCAGTTATTTTGACCAGACTCAGTGCTATCAGTACAGGAAAACTGCTACTACAATTAATGCCTGCATGTGTGCCCAGTGTCAACACATACACAAACACGCTTGAGAAGGACAAAGCATCTTCTCTTGCTCATCTGTTGGCAGTTTTCCAGCCTTTGGACTTCCAGAAAAAGCAAAATGAACCAAAACTGTATGTTTATACACACACACACACACACAGACTTTCAGAATTAAAAAGATCAGAAGCAAAGAAGGGGAAGAAAACTTTTGTTGACAGTAAATTCAGTCACAGGATCAACCAAGGCCAGATAAAATTAGAGTTCAAGGGGCTCCTGAGTTCAGATGATAAAACACAAGTTGTATAGGGCTAACAGTTTAATACAAAAGGACCTTGACTTCTGCTCAGAATGTTGAAGAAGCTGAAGCTCGGGAATATATAAAATTCATTATTTCTGCTAGAAATTGAAAAATTCACAAGTTACTAGAATAAAGACAAGCATGTTAGAGTTCAACGTAAAACCTGGGTGCAACTGTAACTCAGAGGATTTTCTACAAAACTATTTAAACTCATCTCCAGTGAGCTCTCTCTACTTCAATTCAACTTCTAGGAAAAGATGATTTTAACTAGAGATTTGAGATGCAGCTTGCAAGTGCAACATTGTGTTTTTAATAAACTAGGAATGTAACAGCTTTTCCCATACCTTCATCTGGAAGCATTTTTTCCCCTCTTTTCTTCATACTACTTCTACTTCCACAGTCAGTTAACCTGAGCCTGGTCTCTTTGATGTTCAGCAATTTTATGTGGCCAGATATGTATGTCTACTTGATATACCTTGAGACTTCTTCCATCCTTACCTTCCCTGAAATGCTGGCTATTTACCTTTCATATCACCACACAACATGGAATTCCAAAGTCAGAAAGTCACTTAAACAAAAAAAATACAGAAGCCTTCTTGCAAACCCAGTCTGTTACTGGAGATGATTTTAAGTGTGTATTAGCAGTAGTTTGCATTGTATCAGTGTTCTATTTCTAAAACAGAAGCAGCCTTCCTATGCTTTACTATTTGAAATAACCAAGGGCTAGCAATGAATACAAGGAACTATTCTTAAGTTTATTAACGTCATAGCTGAAAATGCAACCTCAATACCACAAAATTCAGTTACATTAACTTTCATATAATTCAACTGTACCTCCCTGCCCAGAGGACTTAAATACCCACAGCAGCAAAAGAATTGACTTGTTATATGAAGACATGTTAAAAAAAAAAAAAAAAGCAATCCCTACAGTTCCTGCTGTATTTGTGCCTCCTTGCCTTCCTCACAGAGGAAGACAAGTGCTACATAGTTTTGTATACGCTGCTGCAGAATACAAGCTGCCTTGTCAGCAGGTAAATACACTGATGTGATTCAATGACAATTCTTTGATACTAAAATTAAATCACACATCTTTTTTATTGCATATTATAACATACTTACTCTGCCATTACACGTCTGACGTTATTGGCATATAACACTGGATTTTTTCTTTCTTCTTCCGAAGGAATATACACAGGTAGAAACTGCGTACAGAAAACTGAATTATACCAAGAATATTTAACATCTAAAGCAATCTGTATTATAGTACTGTGGTGTATACAGTTCGTTGCTATTTATAAAATTATATTAGCAAAAGAACTATAAAAAAGTAAAAAATAAACTCTTAAATGCTTAAACATTCATCACATTTCCAGAAATTCATTTCTTACCTCATGGAACCCAAAGAGTTTTATCTTCCTTTTATTAAGTGGGAACAGGAAGTTTTCAATCATTTGAAAGTATTAGCATTTTCTTCGACGAGCCTCTTACATTCAAATTAACACTCCTTTATTGTTCGGCTCTTTGTAGATAACCAAGAAAAGCATCCGCTACATAAGCTTTATTCTATAGCTTAAATGTTGAGAATTCAAGTCCTCAGGACATCAAGTATTTACTGTTCCCACTGCATATTTTGTAATCATCTGATTTATACATTAAGCAGTCATAAGTGTTTTCACCTTCTATTGTCAGAGATTTTGAAAAAATTCTCCTTCAAATTGGACACCGGGTATTAGTACTCAATTAACAGAAAATTCTAAATAAACACAGATGGCCACAAAATTAAACCAGAGCTGCTGGAGGCCTGCAATAGAAGAGGCAGCTTTCAGAATGGGATGGCCTATGTTAAAAGGCATTCCAGCTTTTTCCTGCATAGGTGTTTGTTGAACTATGATGTAAGCCAAGATCACTGCTAGTCTCACCTATAAAAACCCTCAGAACATCCCAATTCCTCCGAGTAACTAAGTTGTCAGATATAAGGACCAAGAAAGGATTACTGATTCCTCCCCACCCTGCACCAGTACAAGACAGACAATTCCTTTGGTAGTGCAATACTGTGAGATAATTTATACACTAACTGAACAAAACGTTCATAGTTCTGTGGAAAGCTTCTGAAGTAGAAAACGTTTGTAATAAGCTTAGTTATATTTGATATAGTTACCTATGGGTAGTACAAAACTGGAATTATGATCCAGGAATTTCATACTGCTCTTTAAAAAAAGAAAATAAGAATTGGGGAATAAGTATCAACTTCATCATTTAAGCAAATAACTCTCAGTAACTGAAGTTAGCAGTATTTTCAGTATCACATAATGGTATGGTCAGCAGAACCCCAAATGCTGCCATTAGATGTTTGTCTGTTTCTTAGAAGTATTCAGTGATTGACAAAAGCTGACTTTGTTTTATGTTCTCCTACAGTTTTCCCTATATGCACCACTGCAACTGAAAACACACTACTCCAGTCTTCCAGGTTTACAAGTAGTTATGCCAGCCCAATGTGATATAGTACACAAAAGGACAAAGAGCGTGAAGCTAACGGAGACAAAGATCGTTCCTTCAAATTCCAAGCCCAATTTTTTTTTTTTCTTACTTTGAGTTACAAATTGCTATCAAGTAATTCACGCAAATACAGGACAAGTTTTAATATGAGGCAGTTTCATAGAATCATAGAATCACAGAAACACAAGGTTGGAAAGGACCTACAAGATCATCTAGTCCAACCGTCATCCTATCACCAATACTACCCACTAAGCTAGTAAATCATGTCTTGTAGCACCTTGTCCAGGTGCCTCTTAAAAACCGCAAGGGTCGGTGACTCCACCACCTCCCTNGGTCTCCCCTGAGCCTCCTCTTCTCCAGACTAAACAATCCCAGCTCCCTCAGCCGCTCCTCATAAGGCTTGTGTTCCATACCCCTCACCAGTTTCGTTGCCCTTCTCTGGACACGTTCCAGGGCGTTCAGAACATCAGAGATGCTCTATATGCCTGTGCCTAACTAGACAGAAATAGCAATATCATTTTGGCATCACTAGCAAAACTAACAGAAGAACTCTCAGCTACTGCAGACTGTGATGGATGTTCAAACACTGATGCTGACAGGCCAGCAAAACAAACTGACATGAGCCAAAACAAGCTACATGTGCTGATAATCACATACCCTTTTTTCTTCAAGAGATTGATTGCGTGCTTGGAGTTGTTCTGGCATACAAAAGATGGATGGGCCAAATCTTCATAGTAACCTGTTATAAAATCTACATAGATGCTTGCTTCTCAATATACTTGTTGGATGACATGCATGGTACACCACAACATCCATTTTATACAGAGAAGCCCAGACCAGGAAACCTCAGATCCTGGTTGCTTGGCATTTAGAATTTACTACCTATTATCTAATCAAAAACATAAAAATTTTATTGTCTTGCTATACACCTCCCTGAGTTACTGGATCTTCAGCAGTTACTGTAGCATCAAAGTTGGTTTGTGTTTGCCAGTATCCCTGTGTTGATGGAACAAGGCAGGTGTAAAAGCCAACTAACTTTGAAGACCAGGGAAAAACCGTGACTGAACACAGAACAACACTTTCTTCTACTACATTCCTCAATCTGCAGCACTTCCTTTACAAAACCAGATTCAACATGTAGCTCTCAAATACTCTGCCTCACACTTCCAAAAGCCTTGCAAAAATCTCTACTTCTCTACCCTCTGCCAGCTCCTGCTCTATCTAGTACAGGCTATTTCATTTATTTTATGAAGACCAAAGATCATAACTTGCCCTTGTGCAAGGTCTCTATGAGCTACAGAAACTCAGCAACTGCTAGCAGCTGCTGCCTCAAAAATCAAGAAAGCTCAGCAGTATTCACTTGTGTAAAAGAACCCATTTTACTTAGAGCAGAAAATCATGTTTTTTAAGAGAGTAAAAATCTTGCTGATCAACTAGTTTGTCTTATTTTTGCATGAGGCAGAAGCTCCCCAGCCCTTCTACCTTACATATATGCCAAATACAATTTGAGATATTCATCTGAAAATAATAGTCTTTTACACAAGGTAAGTAGAGGACATTGTTTGAGAAATTCCATTGCAAAGATCATTAAGATTACTTGAAAAATATGTTACAAGGCAAACAGGAAAAACTAAGTATTATAATCAGATGTAAAGTGAAAGAGAATCTAGTATTACACACTGTTTAAGCAGGACAGCAGGAGCCTGGTAGATTACCTTAAAAACAAAGCATATCTCCCCTGTGAACAAGAACCCACCTGCTGTGGGTTACCAAAATACAATACATAAGGGGAAGTAGCTTATTGTAAAAACATTTTCAGATAACTTTATTATCCATTTTGTAAGCCAGCAGTTCCTATTACCTTATACGCAACTTTTTTTTTTAAAAAGTACATTAACTTTCTTCTTTTTGACACCAAAATCAGACCATTATTTTGTAAATAAGATTTTTTAAGCTGTTAATAGCTCAAAACATTCAACTGAAGTGATAATGCAAATCACAACAGATACAATGGTTCAATGGCTAGTATTCTGTGCATTCATTGTTTTTCAAGAAGAATTTAACAAAGAAACAAGCATAGAACATTGCAATTATTAAATACTGTCATTAGGATATGTTGTATATTACAATAGTAATATTTCTTCCTAATAATTTACCCTGCCTCAGATCCATCAAAGATGGATACATTTTAACGGTTTTCACATTTCCACTACACCAGTCTTCGGCCTTAGGATTAGTGTTTTCCTCAAAACAAAGTTAAGAATATACATAAACTTCAATTTTGTGCTTTCTGATTTCACATTCAGAACACTGCAGCCTAATAAAAAAAAAAAAAACTGTTAGCCAGACATTAAACAAGCTAACTGGCCTATAAGAAACCACAATGATTTCTCCCCCCCGCCATAGGACAGTCCTTAGTTTACACATCGGCATTCACACACTTAGGTATCAAACACACACAGTTGGTATATTAGCTGGAGCAGCAATCAGGCCATTAGAAGACAAGAACTTCATTTACAAAAGACTCTAAGCATAGTCAGAAATACATCTAACTCAATTTAAATATGAAAGTCTTAAGCCAAGGGGGAAACTGTGTGTGTGTGTAATATATATATATGTTGCATTTTTAGATTGTTTTCCGATATAGATACCATTTTCCCAAAATAAGTGGTATTTAAACCTTTTTTTAAAAACCAATAGTGTTAGTAAAGTTTGAAGGCAAACTTCTAGTGCAGAATTGAGTACAATATGATGCATTCTGATGCTGTTCTGAATACACTTTTTTTTACTGACCTCAATTTCCACAGAATTGTGAAACTGACACAAAGTAAGCCACAGAATTTCTAACCTAAAAGGGGAGAAAAAAAGGAAAAAGGATGGAGAAAGAATTTAAACATTTGTATTACATTTGCTCCAAAGTCTTCAAGTAACATTCTTACTTGCAGGTATACAGATATGATCACATTCAGATACAAAATTAACAAAAAAAGGTCTTGGAGTACTTCTACACATGACATTCTGTAAGGTGGGACAAAAGCATTTTTATATGAAATTACATCTTAAAAGACACCCAAAAGCATAAAGACAAACTAATATATACAGGTACTAATACATACAATAACATGAATGATGTATGCGTAGTTCATAAAGACATAGCAAGTCTGTCCCAGGAAAATGCTGTATTCAGAGTTGGTAAGATTAATTATAACCACTAAGATTTTACCTTTACTTTTGTTTAGGATCAAATTATACTTCAGAAATCTATTAATGAAATGCAGTACATGTGTTTCAATAGTCTAGGACACAAGTTACTGCTTTCTAAGGTCAAGCTGATTGCAGTAGGATTCAAATCTAGAAAGGCTATAGTAAACCTAAGTTAGGGCGCAGCATCAGTAGGCACATTTTATACAGTATTTGGGTAGTTACAGCAGTCAAGCACTATGTTAGGAGGGCTGATCAAAATCCTCTTAGGCAGTGCACTTACTAGCAGCAGTACTACTCATTTTGTTACATACTCATTCAGTGCTGCAACATGCTTTTTGCCTTCTTTCCTACTGAACTTCCAACACATTACAACAAAGAAAAGGTGCAAAACCACCACGGAACTTATGATCTCATGTTTCCACCACTGACAGTAAACGTGAAAATCCAATTTCTACATCCTACTCCATGAACATTAAAAACACCCAATAAATTAAAAGTACACTTTTCTCTCTTCCAACTCTGTAACCCTCAAAGATACCTAAAGAAAAAATCTGCCCCAACTTGTTTTTATATGCTAACCTAAAATTATAAAGGTCAATAAAAAAGTTGATAGAAGCCATATCTAACTCAAATCTGATGTAGAGAAAATTTAAGTTGTATGCTATTGTCAAAGAGTCTTTGTTTTCAAGGTAGAGTCAAATCAATCTGCTCTGAATACCAAACTAGTAAAAACATAACTTTCTGAAAGCGCACAATTTCCATGAAACACATTTTCAGCCTATTTTGTGGGCTACATCAACTTTGAATATCCTACCAATCTTCTGTAAACAGAATACTCCTGGATACAACAACATTTCCAGATTAAGTTTTGGCTAACCGTATCATGTAAGACATTTGCTGAAAAAAGTAAAGAATATAACAGCCTTAACAGTACTTTCTGCTAAGACATCAGAACTACATTTTAGGTCACTCAGGAGAATTAATCCTAATTAAGTAAAGCTGTAATTTAAATGGACCAAGTGAATTTGCATAACATTACATGCTACTTCAGAATTTGATTCAGCTTTCATTCGATTTAACTTTTTTTAGTAGAGGTCAACACTTCCGAGTGAAGGTATTGTTTTGTACACATTTAACTGATTTGAGGCAACATATCTACAGAAGTTCCTTCCCCCTCTTCTTCCTCCTCCTATATGTTCCTGACTCCTCAGATAGGACACTAAGCTGTAAGAAAGCTATTCATGTTTCTCCGCTCTGGCTGAGTTAATTTGCTAGATGAACCACAGCACAAATGCAAAGGAAGAGGTAGGAACTTACAAGGAGAGAACAGAAATCCCTGCATGCGGTAAATGTAGCAGTATCTACTTATTTTAGACGCTATCATGGATTCATTTACTCCCAATGTAAAGATTTAACTAAAAGTTGAACCTTTCAAAGTGATCAATGATCTCCTCAAGTCTCTAAATTTGTGCATCTTTAATTAGATCTGGTTCTTAGTCCATTTGAAGTTGCAAAATTGAAAAAATCCTAAATTACTTGAATCCTGACTAATCCCAATGGTTTTCTCATTACTACTAAAATATAGGATCTCAGGTGAGACACTCAAAACAACAGTTCCCAATGAAGAGGCAAATGGCAAACTATTAAGCAGACAATCCAACTGCCCTTCACTTAGGGTTGAAAATTTCTGGTTTTGATTTTCATCTAAACATTTTAGAACTTCTAAACCATGTCCAATGTTGAAACAGTACACAAAAAATTTTAAAGAAGCCCAAACTCATCCGCTTTGCATTTTACATTATATGAATTTGCTAAGGAACTTCTAACACAACATTTTGTTTTAAAGGAACCAAAGTTAAAATCAGGCAAGATAATGAAAACAGTATTTCCAAATTCCCTAAGTGGGATGGCTCTCTCCATGGGACTAGACCAATTTCAAACAATAGCCATACACGCTTTATACTGAGACTCCAAATCAACTTGCAGGCAATAATATATCTAGAGCAGAAGCAATTTGTTTTACTTCAGGCTCAAATAAAAAAAAATTGAAATGGAAAAAAACTAAAATTCATCCTGAAAACCATCAAAACCATAGCATCAGAAGTACACTGTTTATAACTGGATTCCTCTAATTGACCATTATCATACTTAGAAAATAATACGTAAAAGACAAAACTCCACAGCACAGTGCAATAGCCAGCAATTACTACTTGACTATATACTTCTACAAATCATGTAAATAGAAACTAATTAAGGAAAGCAATCATGATACAAGCAATAAAATATGAACAACTTACGCTCCTGGCCCTTGCCATGTCCATGTGATTGTATCCTAAGAAAAGGAAGCATAACAGTTGTAATTATTTCACTTTAAACATTTGTTACATTACAGGTGGTATAACTGATGACATACGACTAAGAGGTTTTCATGGAAAATTCAATATCCTATTTCCAAAAGTTCTTAGTCCCAATAAGAGTAAGCCAAAGATAACAGGAATCAACCTCTTATGAAGCTAGGAAAAACCCGTAACTCTGCTCTTAAACAGAATATCTGTATTTATAAAACATTTAAAGATCAAGGGATTCCTCAAAAGCTGTTAATCTTGGAAAATAAAGTTATTTACCATAACCTGATGTTCCTTGAGATACACAGTCCGTGTGCATTTTCCTGACCCACCCCGCTGGACAGGGTGTCCCTTAAGTGTCCCCACACTATAGCCAGACCTCCCAGCAACGGATACAGAAACTCTGTGACACTTCTGAAGTGTTTGGATCCTGTAGAGATGACTGAATGGAAGTCCTCTCAACTAAGATGAATTAGTAGGATCAGTAAGACCTTATGTCTTACCTCAAACAGTATTTTTCCACTTGCCCTTTCTCACAGAGGACATACATCCATCTGCCTGATCCAAGAATCAGAAAGTACAAGACATTTAAACACATCAAACTGCTCTCAGGCAAAAGTGCTCAGTAGCACTTTTAGACGGCTGCCATGAAGAGGTTCACAACTCCAAATCCCAGACCCCTGTAGGAATGTTTCTTGGAATCCAAAATTATAATCCTGCTCAGAAAAGAGAACTGAATGAGTAGGGGGCGATGCCTCGCATGAGATTTAACCTCCCTTTTGCTACTCAGAAATTACTGTCAACCACCACTGAAATCTAGCCAATTTTTTACTGCAGTAAAAGGGTCTTGAAAGAGATGGCGATGATGCCTTTATGAACTGTCAAAAAAGGAAATACATGTGTGCAAAACTAACAGAGGGCAAATAGTACTGAAAGAAGTGAACAAGATGGAACCAGCAAAAAGGAAACGGAGACCTGAAAAGGAATATGAGCTAGCAGTGTGCCCAGGTGGCCAAGGCAGCCAATGGCATCCTGGCTTGTGTCAGAAATAGTGTGGTCAGCAGGACTAGGGAGGTGATTATTCCCCTGTACTCGGCACTGGTTAGGCCGCACCTGGAGTACTGTGTTCAGTTTTGGGCTCCTCAGTTTAGGAAAGATGCTGGAGGTGCTGCAGCGTGTCCAGAGAAGGGCAACAAGGCTGGTTAAGCGTCTGGAGCACAAGTCCCCCTGTGCTCTATATACCTCCTTTCAGGAAGTTGTAGACAGCAATGAGGTCTCCCCTGAGCCTCCTTTTCTCCAGGCCAAACAACCCCAGCTCCCTCAGCTGCTCCTCATAAGCCTTGTTCTCCAGCCCCTTCACCAGCTTCGTTGCCCTTCTCTGGACATGCGGGGGGACCTCCATGTCCTTCTTGTAGTGAGGGGCTCAAAACTGAACACAGTACTCGAGGTGCGGCCTCACCAGAGCTGAGTACTGGGGGATGATCGCTTCCCTAGTCCTGCTGGCCACACTACTTCCGATACAAGCCAGGATGCTGTTGGCCTTCTTAGCACCTGAGCACACCACTGAAACTCAGTTCTCTAAACTCAGAACTCTAACTCAGTTCCCTAAATTGCAACAGTACAGAAGGAGACAAAGAAAAAGCCAAGCCCCATGCCTTTGCCTGGGCAAAGGATCACTAAGAGTGAGTAGATATTTTCAGAATCCAGCCCTTGAAAAAATATCTATCAACAATCCTGTGAGAAATTCCCAAGGTGAATGTCACAGTAGATACGCATGCTTTTTCTCACCGAGAACATTTGGATACAGCAGGGATAAGGAGTAAATTCTATGTAGTGCAAAAGAGAATTGTGTCCTCCAGGAGAGAGAACTATTTTGTAGTAGACTTCTGCTAGGGTATCCAATATTTTTATAATGAAAAGAGCAAGCAGAAGACAGGAAGTGGTGTTTTGCATACCTGGTTTAGATACCTTTCATATTTATCACAGCTACCAACTTACACTGATGGACAGCACTCACTTTGGTAACACTGAAAGTACACTTTGAAACTTTTGTATCTATTAATGAATCCTTTAAGTGGTGTGGAAGTACATCTTTCACCTAACTTGTATTTGACACAAGAAGATACTGAAAAAAAAACCAAGGTACAAACATAAGAGCCAACATTGTAGCAAAATGAGAACAAGCAGGTAAAAACACAGCCACTCAGCTCTGATACAGTAACACTGCACAAGAAGAGATGCTGGCAAACTTCACATCAAACAGCACAGTTAACTGCGGAAGATGCTTGGACATCAAAATACATTTAAAAAATGGCTCTGTGATATTTAGAGAGGTATATAGCCTTCCATAACTACAAACACTCTGATAGAAAATTCAAATAAAGAAAAAGCTAAATACATGATTAAGGGAATTAGCGTAAAAATGAATTGCAAAATGACTGCTGTAGGACCTATGGATGGAGATGTCAGAGTATTACCTTTAAATGGAACGTAGTTAACAGCTGTCTAACATCCAATACATAAAAATACTACCAAACAAATTAGGAGAACAGAAGCAAATTTTCAATTTCAAGTCTAAATAACACTTTAAACCTTCTAATTTCTTTCTGATCATGCATCAAGATGCATACTATTATTCCTACAGAAACATTGACGCAGGACCAGAGGCATCATCTACTGCAAAACAATCACAGGCCCTAAGACAAAAGGTATTCAGGGGCAACCCTGACTAGAAAAGAAATCATGCCAGCCAGAAAGAGATTTATTTGCTAGAGGAGAACCAAATTTATATCTTTTTGCCATGTTTCAGTCCGTTACAGAACAGTAGTACTTTACCTAGTTCTTGAATGCAGAGCGCAAGGAAATAAGCATGTAAAAGCGCACACATCTGCTACATTCACCCCAGGCTCTAACCTCCAAAAGCCTCCCAAAACAGTCAGGTGCACTCAAGTCCAAGATTGTTCTGATCCCTATTTTGGAAGTTGGAGCTCTGAAGGCAGAGCAGAACAGCTAGCTCAAGCTAAAAGCAGCCGAGCGTCTGAGCACAATGCCTAACTAGAGTTCACTGGCTAAGAAAAGATCTTAATAAAAAATTCCTTTGTAAACATAAAAGTACAAAATGCAGTGGTGAAACAAGAAGACAGAAGAAGCCAGAAACAATTAGAATTTGCTAGAAATGCAGACCTAGCCTATGAAAAACAATGTTATCTCCCTACTCCATTCTTCTTTCTTGCTACTTAACTGTTAACTGAATCCTAGTCAAAATATAACCTTCATACACCACTGTATCATACTCCTCCTTCCCCTCCTCATTTTAACTTTGTTACTATTCTTCTGCAGACCCCAAGCTAATCTGAATTTAAATAGTAATAGCAATCATTCTCCTCCCCCAATCAATGCTTAATGGAAGTAGATCTTAGGAGGTTAAATTACTCAGCAAGGCACTGAAAACTTAACAGTGTTTTACAGTAATTAGAAGTAGTAGGAACAAGTAAAGTGACACAGATTCAGGCCATCTCTGTCGGATATCTATATAGATTACAGGTTTAAGACATTTTGCAATGATAAAATAATTATGCAAAAGCTCATAAAAATACACACCAAATCATTTCAATGTAAGAAGCTCACAGTCTCCTAAGAGAGTATTTGGAACACTTAATATTAGTTTATAAATATTGAATATTATGTACTACAGGCAATAAGCACATTTTAGTATGAAAATGTATTTTTTTAAAGGTACTTGAAAACAAATGTTTGATAGCCTTATAAAGTTTGATATTTTTATAACTAAGTTTAGTATTAGCTAAGAGTAAAAAGGTATATTAAGTATGACATCAGGCACACACATATTTGCATTTGAAACTGGCAGTGCAAAAAAGGTTTAAAAAGCTATTCAGCTTTTTCTTGGAAATAATTATGTAATGAAAAGTCATGGGCAACCTGCTACAACACACTTAATACTACATGATGATAACAGGCTGCTATACTTGTCACAGCATTCCCAAAGATAACTTTGGGGTTTGTTACTACAAGTGAGTTGCTGCCATCACGCCTAATCTCTGTTAAAAGCAAGTGGTAGTCTATGTAAGTTAACTTTTCTCAGGTTGTTTATTTACTTAAATCAAGCATAGCTTTGATATCAACCTGTAAATTGACAGGAAGATCAATGGACAAAACCACTTTAAAACATAAGCACTCAAGAACCAAGAGGAAATGAAATCCATCCTTAGATCAAGGGGTCATTAATGGGCTAGTCAAGGAGAGATGACATGAGATCTTCTGACGTGACATGCATCACCAACGAGGCAAGGCAGTCCTTATTTTATTTCTGACACTCCTCCCACCCTCCCCTAAATAATGTCTATTTTAATAAGGAGACATATTGGACCTGAAAATAGCCCCAGATGGCTCAAAAAAAAAAAAAAAAAGCTCCATTACAAAAGCTAGCAAAGTTCACTAGGAAGCATCTTCTAATTAACTGAGGAATGCAGAAAGACCGGATCCTTGCTGCAACAGGACAAGAAAGTATCTACAACCGGTAAGCTGAACAAAAAAATCCTTCCTGATCTTGAGATAGATCAGGTGAGCTTTATCTTTGTTTGCCTATATCTTTACAAACATTTGTAACAATTGTTGACTTCAGACATTGTAAATAAGCATTTTAAATTTTACCTTAATCCGGTTTATATGAAGGCCAATTTCAGACTAGCTAGCAACTGGCACTCCTCACCCAAGTGCAAACTGAATGTAAAACATGGACAATGAGACACCTTATAAAGGTGCCAAGATCCCCAGCACATTTTTCTATTGTCATTTAGCAAGTTGTGTTAATTTGTGACCAGCATCCCCACAGGCAGAAGATGCAGAAGCATCTTCCAGCAATAAATGAAGTACGAAATCTCCCCAGCACACAGTGCAGTAACAGGGAGCACATCAGAACAAAGATCCTAGACAGAAACTGACATTTATGTCTTGTGTACAATACTTCTCACAACAACCTGAATAACTTTCAAAGCACTGTTTCAATGGAGTAACCTAATAAAAGTAGAAGCATTTAAATTTTCAGTTAAGTCTATTTATACTGCTAGAAGCTTAAGGAATACATACTTAGCAAAGAACTATTTATTAATACTTTCCAAATTTCTAAACCTAATTACCTAACCTAAAAGGTTATGGAAGTACCAATGAATTTAGGGGAAAATACCCCATATTTCTTATTACACTGCAAGCTGAACTTACCAATTTGTTTGGGTAACGCAGAACCACTGGCTGTACAGGAACTCCAGGAATAAATGCTCCTAGAAGGCACACATGACACTTTACTTTATAGCACATTTTGGTACAGAACTTACCGTAGCAAAGAAAAGATTATACCATTAATGGTCTGATAACGCACAGGAATTAGTTAATGGAGAAAAATGACCTAGAAGTAGCCTCAAAAGTAATTAAAAAAAAGCACTGGAGAGTGACAATACATATCCACCTTTTCAGAAGATAAGGTTAAGAACGTTTGCTTACATTTTCTAAATTATCCCCCAGCATTTATATAAATTGTCATGCACACAACTCAAAGCCCAATATCAAATTCAACATAAATGATAAATGATTAAAAAAATATGAGAACATGCAAGAGAGTTGAGTCAAAGCATTTCCCATGGTCAACAGTATTTTTTGGTGAAGAATCTAAGCTTTCTTATGCAAAAGAAGCTCTCTACATTTAGCTAATCAATACCGATTTATTGGAAATGTATCACCTCTGAAGTAATAGAATGAATTTCTTTTTTCCCCCTCATCTTAATTCCCCTCAGAAGGGCTTCTTTGTTTATAGTATAGCTATGTAAAATCTAACAGAGTACACAGAACTAGAGCTATTGTACAAAAGGATCACTTCTTTTCATATGAAAATTATGGTTCTAATAAGTGGCACAAAATCTGTCATTTGCTAACCACTTTCTTTATGATAAATATTTTGCTCAGCATTTCTCTAAACATCTTTTTCTTGTGAAAACAGTTTGATTTAAAAAGATAGCTTTACTTAAACTAAGTTTAAGTGGCAATTCACTAAATATTGCTGAATATTCCAATTAAAATTGAGAACCAAATAATGGAAGTATACTGTATGCTTAGCATTATATTTATTTTACAAAATGAATAATTACATAGATGCAAAAAAACTGCTAATGGAGCAACAATAAACATTTTTAACAAAAGTTGTTTGAATGGAATCTTGCAGAGATGTGGTTCTTTTGAAAGAATCCGAAGATGACAAAATCTTGGTAGATGACAAACAACACTACCATTTATACCAAGGTAGACAGCTTGCCGGTATGACTAACTTCCATGAACACAAACAGAAAATTGCATAGTAAGAACAAGGAATGAAGGCCATAAAAGCAGAATAGGGAAAGGCATCCTGAAAGCAATTACTCAAATAGAGACCTAAAGTTACTTGATGTAAGTGACGTATCTTGAGGCAAAGGATTTCTGGGAGGCTGGATGGATACAGAATGAAGTTGCAGCAGGAAAAGTGAGATAGTCAAGAAGGAGACAGCAGCATGTACTAGACCAGAGGAGAATAATATAGTGGGAATTTGAGGCAGAAAGTATAAGGCATCTGGTGGTTGGAATGCCTATGGAGCAGAGGGAGGGAAGAAAACCAGGACTTTAATGAAGAATTCAGATGGGTTTTCAAAGCATGGCCGGGATTCAGGGAAGAAGGGGAGGAAGGAGAGAGGGAAGGAATAAAGAGCAAAAGAAGTGGATGTTCTCCTAACCATCACTCATTCACCTGAAAGGTAAGAGTTAACAGGGGTGAAGGAAAAGCTTTTTGAATGTTTGCTCACTATTTCCTTCAGCCAAATGAATCAGTGAAAGGAATCACAATGCTTGCTCATTGCATGATATTCCAATAGAGATATGTAAGTTGCAAGCAACATGAGACACTCAGAACTGAATGCAACAAGCTTGGCAGAAATCAAGGAAGAGTCAAAAAAACCAAAAACATTCACAACTGACTTGTTCACTACAGCCTGCTCATTCCCATCTTCCTACCCACACCATGAAAGCAAGTTTTTATTAAACATTGGTGGTTCACTGCAGTGTTGACAATTCCATTATAACTGCAGTTTACACCTGCAGCAATGTTCAGTGTTACTTCCTCTACTAATTTGATAAGCTGACAGTGTGCTACTAACTGAAAACAGCTTAGAATGCAGACATTTGATATAAAATCTTAAAAAATAAAAAAATTACAGCCTCTGTAACAGTGCTATACTGGCAAGATTCTTGTGCTATTTTCACGAGAACACAATTCAACAGGAAAGTTCAAGAAGAGAGGAATCAACCAAACACTACACAGCAGTAAACGCTGCAGCAGTCTGGATACAAGCTGATACCTTTCTAGTGTATCTAAAAGCTACAAGACAGACCCAAAACAGGAAATGGAGGGTGCATTAAAAAAAAAAAAAAAAGACAACCACAAACAAATAACCAGTAAGAAACCTCCTCCAGCTCTCATGAATCTCAGAAGCCAAGAAAATACATCTGAATTATCCAAATCAACATTTTACATAACAGTGGAACTACAAGTCTTTTGTAGCATCAGGAAATTTCTACTCCAATCCCACCCTACTGCAAGATTTAACTCAGTTTCTGCAACAGCAAACAAATTACAATGCAAGTGGTATTTCAGAAATTGAAGATACAAGAACATTTTGTAGAGAACAGAGAAATGAGCGTCATACCTACCAGGCTTGAATGTAATCAGACAGGATCGGTTTGTGCAAGTGCCCTCTGGGAATATCATTATCTTGAAGTAAAAAAAAAAAAAGTGGACAAATATTTGAATGTGGATTTATTTATAAGCATCTTTTCAAAGATAATGTTAACTGATTACAGTAAAAAAGTTATCAGGGAAAATGTTCAGCTAAAGAAAAATATTTTGACTATTAAGATAGAACTGTGCTAGACTTCCCCTCTGAGGACTTTTTTTTTTTTAAACTTTATTAATCTGTCTCTTTTTTTTTACCTCTGATAAAAACGTGATTCTATCAGAACATCAACAGGGATTAGAAAAACTCATGAGTTTGAGAGAGTTTTCACAAAAGGCTTTGGTGCTTGTAAAAATATCATACTCTGTTCTGCATCAAAACAAAAGTCCTGCTCCCAATCTACCTGCTTATAGGCTAAGAAGAGGAAGACTGGTATCTTCTCTTTGCATTTATTACTTGGCTTGTGTACAGATAACAGAATGTCAGAGGCTGAAAACATCTAAACAGAATTCTAACAAGGGGAAAAACGCTCAGGTTGAGCCAAATTCAGAGGAAGAGATTAGACTAAAAAAAAAATTTGCAAAAACATCTTGGCAAAAAGCTAAGAACTGCTGAAACTTTGCTGAGCTATAGAACCAGACATTTAAAGGAAGCTTAAAAAAAGGAAATAAGGGGACAAAGCAACGGACTAGAATTTGCATTACTGGTTTTATTGCCTACTTTTGTACTAGCTTGCCAGATATTCTGGAAATCACTTCAGGTCTGCAATTCAATTGCTTTATCTGTAAATAAGAGGTTTTTTTTTTTTTTTTTTAAAGAGTGCTTTGAAATCTTTTGGTGAAAGTCATGATGTGAAAGCTATGTATTGCCTTCCTGTCGTTGTTTAGTATGTTTCTGTAGTCCGATATGTGGACATAACCACTGCAGTAGTAATAATGCCATTAAGATATAAAGTATTGCTTTCTTTAATCTAAAAAATTCGCAAGAAGAATGCTTCAGATTTTTGAAGTAATCACATTCTTCTAAAAAATGTAGACCCTAGACAGTCATCCCTCCCTTTCCATTACTCTCTTCCAAAGCACATTATAAGCAGTCACATTTCAGGTAAAGAAAAAACCCTGAGACATGATTTTAGAAATGTTTTCATGATGTGGGCCAACAGAGGCATACTCCAGTTATTGGAACATTCAAACTGCTTGGACTATCTCAGCAAATATCCTATCTCCAGCAACGACAATATGCCAGAATATTGAGAAGGGCAAGAACGCACAATACCACCCAGGTATTATAACGAGCACCTGATTATTTTCTTAGAGGACTTCCTAAACCTGACATGGTTTGTCTACTTGGTAGCACTTAAAATTCTCTTCCCAGGTACTTACCCGTCTCCCCTTGAAACACACTGCATCGAAAACCTAGTGTTGTAGTTGTTTTGTATAGGTTAGAATCTTATGTTTGATCTTCCAGAAAGAAGGGGGCACTCCACACCCCACAAACCACCTAAAGCATCCCACAAGGAAATGAAGAAAACTGCATATACAAAGCCTGGAAATGCCAAAGATCATCTGACACACAGTAGTAGTATACAGTACCTGTGGCCATTTACCATCAGATTGAGCACGTCTCTTTATCTCTTCAACAGTTTTCCTGCGAGAATCCTGGTCTGACCGAGATACAAATACTGGCCGGATGTATTTGATAAGAGCTAAAGACAAGGAAAAACAAAAACAAGCAAACCAGCCTTTTTTTCTACTTTGTTTGAAAAAGATCCCCCCTACTAGTCCTCTGGACAAATTTTGGTACATGTACATAACTACTTTATTTACTATAAACTTAAATTCTAAGCCGAATTATTGGAGTTTTATTGAAATATTTTCATGAATTCCTGTAAGGGAAACCACTTTCACAATTTCGGCACTTGTTCAATCTTTAATAGATCAATACACATACGTCACAATTTAAAACATGATTGTACATATTATGCATAGTTTTCTGCAGCAAAGCAGCTGTGGCTGACTATAGCCAGCTTCGTCATATTACAGAACCTATAGGACTCCCCCACCCCAACAAAGTAGCAGGAACCTCCCTATGCAAGTGTTACCAAAAATATACCTTGTGGCTTGAACTGCCACTGTCTTTAGAGCTTTTCTCTCCTATGACAGCTCAGCTTTGCTGAAGGTACTCTATCGAAGACACTGCATATATGGTTTACGTTATCTTCCCTGGGGGGATCAGCACAATCAAAAGAAAAAGCATGCTTATTTTCTAAGCTGCCACCTGCTTGCCTGTTTCTCATAGTAGATCAATCAGATCTCAGGCATTCCTTTCCTGGCTCAGTGGGAAAACTTTTATATACAGGAAGACACAAAGTGAGAGTGAGCAAGAGTCAGAAATCAATCTACAATACCCTACAATACAATATCTACAAATGCATGTCTGTCACAGATACTGAAACCCTCTTTAAAAAAAGCAACATATACATCTTTCGCAATGTCAAAGAGCATTACAAGAGAAGCATCTGCAAATATACTACCACATGCTTTAACTTCAGCAGGCTGTCTTTAAATACCTTTTTATTATTTTCATATCTTGTAGACTTATTTAAAGGTTTAAGTCACTAAATCATTAGCTATTCTACTTGCCTAGAACAGAAATAAAATAGTCTTCATGTTTGCAACTACTGTGACACGAGTTCACCGACACTAGTTGTATAATCTTCTTTTGTCAAGGATAAGCTTGCTGCATTAGTGGATCAGCCAGCGCTTAAAGTGCGAGGAAAAAAAAAGTGTAAGGAATGACAGTCCTGCACTCAGCAAAAGCTGCTGGTTCTGCTGGCGCCCCACTGGCAGCTTAGCCAGCACTCACCAAAAATTTTTCTATGGTTCTGTAAAACTAATCCATAACACCTTGCAGCAAATTCCCAGACATCTGACCAGCCTCTGAAATTGCTTTTATCCCACAAGCTGCTGAAGCTTAGGAGACAATTTGTCAGAGAAAAGTTACCATACAACACACCTTGCACTTTTTCCTAAATGCCTGCTCTTGGCCAATCTCCACAGAACAGTGCTAGCTAGGGGACCATCAAAGGTCATCATGGGCTGGCTGGTTTACTACTGTGGGAAATTTAAAACACAAAAAACACAACTAAAACAAAGAGACCAAAAAAACAGAATGAGCGAAAAAAGCAAATAAAACCATACTTGAATAGTTTCACAACTCTGCTTTGTTTCTGACTGATACTAGTCCTGAGTTTCCCTTATTACTGGGGAAAAACCAAAAAAACACAACAACTAAACCAAAAATACTCAAGCATCTTCAGCCTTTCCCCCCAAATTCCTTTTGCACTAGGCCCAAATGATGAGATTCAGCCCATGGAATGAAGAAGAAAATTTCAGAGCTCCAAGGCTCTTATAAAAGACAACTTCGTTGTTGTTTGTGGAGAATGACTTTTTACTTGGGCAGAGAGCGATAGGACAAAGGGGAATGGTTTTAAACTAAAAGAGGGGAGAGTTAGATCAGGGGTTAGGAGGAAGTTCTTTACTCAGAGGGCGGTAAGGCACTGGACCAGGCTGCCCAGAGAAGCTGTGGATGCCCCATCCCTGGAGGTGTTCAAGGCCAGGCTGGATGGGGCCCTGGGCAACCTGACCTAGTGGGTGGCATCCCTGCCCATGGCAGGGGGTTGGAACTGGATGGTCTTTGAGGTCCCTTCCAACCTGACCCATTCTATGATTCTTGTAACAGAACTTCCTTAAAACAGAAGAAATTAAGCAAGTAGATTTTACTTCGGGCACTACGACAAAGACATCAGAATATAGATAGACCTCTATGAAATGGATAAGCTTAACAATAAATTCAAGATACTCCACAGAATAGGGAAGCTCATTTGTGTTCCCCAGGCAGGATACAATACCAACAAAACATGGGATGTTGGCATTCAAGCTGGTGACCTTAACGGTGTTGTAAGCTGCTGATTTACAGCATACACAGAGAAGAAATCTGCAACATTTTTGAAAAACCTGCTGTAAGGTGAAAAAGAGCTTAAGGACTATTTTGATGAATCTCAGCAGTATTTAAATGCGAGACCCTCACTGAAGGGCTACGGCTGTACCATAGTGCTACCATAGTGCTCTTTCTTGTGTGCTCTGACAAGTATTGCGGGGGAGGGAAAAGAACTATTGGGATGGGGGAAGTGAAGGATTAGATTGCAGAATTTTTCACAGAGCTGATGGAGAAGTAATTTGGTATCTTTTAAGTTCTAAGATGAAAACATACCCAGCTACCAGGACAAATATTTCCCATAGAATTACTTATTTCTTATCTCTTACTTAGGATGCTCAAGAATTTTTTTTTTCCCCCCTGTATTCTGGCAAGTACAAATTACCACCTTCTCCTCTATACACTTCAGCTGATTAATATTCCCCCATTCATTTCAAAGGTACCAACTTCCTCTCTTCGCTTCAGAGGGTGAAGTTACAGATGTGGAGCAGTTGTTTAAAGTTTAAATTAGCTTATCAACTTAAATTCAGTTTCAAAAAATTCAGACCACAGAAGAGTTCTGAATCACAAGAGTTGTCTAATAAATAGCACCAAATCAATAAGAAGGGGATTTGTCAGCAAACGTGAAGTATTTCTGCGCTAGCACTTCAGCTATGAAAAATCACTGCCTTATTTTTGACTCGTAGAGCAGCCAAGATAAGTGTAACCACCCAAGTCAGGACAAGATCTTTGCATGAACTTTGAAGTAGAGTCTCGTAGACTAAACAGGGAAATGTAAGGACCTGTGCTGATAAATGAACTGTTCTAACTTCCTCAGACAATGCAAGGTGCAACAGATTCACAGACGTTATCTTCCTCAGGCTACACAGCTTACATAGAAGTGGTATACTGAACCTCACATCTCCAACCTACGAAAACTCTGGAAAGCCATCGTGCAGAAGGATATTTCCTACTTCAGTATCAGTCTATTCTGGCATTCTCTACTTACAATGCTGATTTTTTTTTTCCTGGATGATCATTGAAATCTCATGTATATTTCATAGAATGATTTTGGTTGGAAGGGAACTTTAAAGGTCATCTAGTCCAACACCCCTGCCACGGAGAGAGACATCTTTGACTAGATCAGGTTGCTCAAAGCCCCATGCAACCTGACTTTGAACACTTCCAACGACAGGGCATCCACAACTTCTCTGGGCAACCTGTTCCAGTGCCTCACCACCATCATCATGAAAAATTTCTTCCTCATATCCAATCCAAATCTATCCTCTTTCAGTTTAAAACAGTTACCCTCTGTCCTATAAGTAAGCACGCCAGTTAAAAGTCTTTCTCCATCTTTCTTATAAGTCTCCTTTATGTAATGAAAGGCTGCAATGAGGTCTCCCCAGAGCCTTCTCTTCTTCAGGCTGAGAAACCCCAGCTCTCTCAATCTTTCTTCAGAGGATTGCTGTTCCAGCCCTCTGATCATTTTCACGGCCCTCCTCTGGACCTACTCAAACAGGTCCACGTCCTTCTTGTACTGGGGACCCAAAGCTGGATACGATACTCCAGATGGGGTCTCTGGGCAAGCAGTTCCTCCCCAAAGTTTAAGCATCTGCATGCGTGCCAAGTAGGTGATTTTTTTCACTACTGATCACTGACTGAAGAGATCATAACTCTGTTAGAGCCAAAATAAGGGGTTTTGTTTGTTCTTTCTTTTCTCTGTTTTCCTAAAGAAGGAAGTTGTTTGAAGGAGTCATGAGTTAAATCTGATTCTGAAACTGGATTTTGTGGTCCAGGAGAATTGCCTTCAAACTAGAAAGCAATAAAACACATACATACACAAACACACCTGTGGAATACTTCCAGTCCCATGAAGAATAAGCTTTTAATTTTCTGGAGTAAAATTGCCGATGAATCAAAAGCTTAATATTCCATGACTGGCAAACTAAGGGTACAATAACAGCAGCTGCTCCAGAAACCTATTGAAACACTTCTGGAACCAATCCTGGTAACCCATTAGCATTCAGATCTTCCCATGCCTGCTAAACCACCCGATCCTTCTGTTAAACAATGTATAACACCCTGATAAACATTGTCATTACATTATTTACCACATGTATTTGGAAGACACGTCCGGACAAAGATCACCTCTCCACCCAAAGTCCTCACCCTTGGAAACTACCTTAAATTTCAGCTGCTGCTTTATTTGTCACATGCTGAAAAGTCAGCTCAGAGTTACATGAATGTACTTTTTTCAAAAGTTCTCAAAAGATTCTGAATGACAGTTAACAAGCCTCAATTAAGAGATAGTAAGGATAAAATTATCAATGGCTGACTCCAAAGCTCCACTGGAGCTGGTACAAAAAGATTGCAAGATTTACACAACTGAAGAACATAAAAAAACAATTCTGACCGCTCCAAGAAATTCTAGATGAGTGTCTGGAGTGTTGACAATTCACCAAGCAATCCAAGAAAAACATGACCACCTTATTACAGATGGCATAAAAGAAATACCAGAGGTCTAATAGTATGAAATGCTTCTTTGCAAAAGGAAAAAAAAGGGGTATAAATAACATTAGAATTAAAATACCACAGTGTGTGTATAAAGTATATAGATACAATATATATACACTAGTAGAATGAAGCTGATTTATGTAAGTTTTCACTAAACTTTAAGCCATTCATTACAGTGATTCCTTACCTCTCTTTTAAGGTCCATTTACTTTAACACCACAAACTATTGTAATTAGTGTTGCTCATACAAAAGTATTCTTTTTAAAAAAGTCTTTTTGGAATTCTGAATCCCAGTTACGACCTTTGCCATTCTTAATATCTACTGCATTTTTCTGAACACATCATAACAGACTTCATCATTTTCGTGATGCAGGAAGAAACAGTAATTTGACTGTGCTATATAGTCCAGTAATATTCCATCAAGTCCCTATATGAAGCTTTCTGATTTTTTTTTAAACAGTTTTTGCTCACATATGGAAAAAAAATCAAGTGAATTATTTTTAAAATTGATTGCAATAACTCTAGACTTTCAATTGAATCCTTTTAAAATTACCTTAAAATTAGATGAAGTATATAGGAAGCAGTTTGAACTTCTAAATATGCATTATTTGTGCTACATTCAGCGTAACTGCAGTCTCCAAATCCCTATCGCTTCTCCTCAGACTTTTGTACTAGTCCCCAGTGAATCTAATATGAAATAGTTAAGCAACAATTATAGTGTTCTGTTGAATGCCACCCTGCCACTTCTCCACGTTTCAGTAACACAACAGGGCCTGGAGTTACCTCATCTAGTTTGGGTCCTCCAAAGAGTCCAGCTAAAAGTAAAGAAATGCTCCACATGGTCCAATTTATTTTCCTGAGCTGGCAATTATTAAACAGTCAATTGAGCTAGCTGAGAAAGAGGATAAATCTGCCCTTGGTTCTATAGCTGGACTGCTCCTACAGCCCAAGCTACCCTAGACACCTGTATACTGTACAGCAGCATCAACATACCATCTCACAACAAGATCTCCTTTCAGTATTGGACATAGGAGTTCAATTTTTTTGTTTGTTTTCACACTATGCTTGTTTGTATATATTTGTTTTTAAAAATGCATGCCTACATTCTTTTTGTTCAAAGCATCCATTAATTTTTTTACACAGATTTTTCAGTGCCACAAACTTACTAAACTCTTATTAGTCAGATGTTCAAGGAAATTGAGGTACAGCTACAATTCTGGCCTGAGCTTTACCTGATGCGGAGACACCTTCTTACCAAGAAGTTCCCTACATGAAGTTTCCAGGTGTAACCACTCAGCTTCTGATTTAAAATGTGTCCTTAAAACCACATTGTCCAATGAAATTTTAGGAGGATGTCAACACAAACAGCCTGATTCCACCTAGTTGCAATGGAACTCAAAGCTTTTGTTGAGACTTTTGTATTTACACATCTGCAATCAAAGTCCAAAGTAAAATCTTCTGTCCCTTTTATAGTACCCTTAAAACCTATACAATGAGACGTAGCAAGACTCTTTGAACTTTGCTGGTCTCTAGACACAATAGGGTGGACTTCTTTAAGATGCTTCCACACAGACTTTGTTTAGAAGCCTGCAACCCTAAGAGCTTCCACGTATCTTTGGCACAACTGCACCAAATAAATCAAAGTCACAAATCTATCTCAAAACTTCACGAAAATCTACATTGATTGTTTAAATGCTACTGACTTGGGTATCTGCTTTTGCTTCTCTTTCACACCCTGCCTGAAACAAACTTACTGATGCATGAGAGATTAGCAGCATACCCTCAGGGTAGGGTACCATTCAAAGCAGACACCACTCCTGAAACATTTCTAGGCTTGTGCCCCTACCCAAACTAAGAAAGAAGTTTTGGTAGACTTTTTCTATTAGCCTCACGCTTTGCTTCTATACTCCCATCCTAATTTACTTTTCTATTTGTTGGATCTTAAGATATTGCAATTTCAGCACAAATATAACCACGAATTCTCTAGGATTGTTTTGACTTAGTACAATCATTCACCTTTGGAGAAAGTACAGCTGCCTCAGCTCAATCTTTTCATTAACATTCAAAGTAGACAAAATCTCACCACATATTATAGCAAAATTTTCTTTGTGTTTAAGACCTTCTCATCAACAATCAGTAAAGTCACTAAATAATCATTTTTAGTTCTCCAAGAAAAATTAAGTATTTACCAACTTACTTCCCCAAACAGGAATATCTTTGCTTTCTGCTTTCATCACAATGGAGGCGAAGGTCATAGTTACTGGAATGGCATCAAAGTAGGAAGAATGGGGAGCCACAGTTAATATTGCTGCTTCTGCTGGCAAGGCCCGCCTGCCTTTTACATTTATCCAGTGGAATCCACCAGCAAGCCACATCATTCTCATGATTGCTTTCAGCAAAATATCCACTATCCTGAAAAGAGTTAAGATAACAGTTACACTGCCACAGAGATACCTTAAAATAATAAAAACATTACATAAAAACTATTAGCACGACAAAAATACAGACAGGATATACTGCTTAAACAGGAACGCTGTATAGACCTCCTGTTTTCTCTTCCCGAGCACATTTAATATGACTTTCAAGGTAAGACACCATTCAACTTCATTTCATTCCTGAATATCAATACTTTTGAATCATAATAACATTGGCATTTATTTTATCATTAAATGAATTTTGATTCAGACTGACCGTTGACCTTCTTACATACAATGTCTAATAATGCTTCCTAATAACACCAAAAAAACCGAATAAATTTAGCTCTAAAAAAAAAAACTATTAGGATATTGCTAGAATCCAACAACCCTGATTGCTGGGTTCAAATTTACCCAAACAAACCACTGCAGCAGCACAGGACAATGATTCTCAATCAGGGGGACGCGTAAAGAACATATCTGGGAGCTCTGGAAATATTTCACTTTCTTCCCTCTTCCCCCTCTCCCCTTCATCTCCTAAGCTGTAATTTTTACAGCTTGGCAGTCACGAAAAGAGAAATATTTACTTTGAACCAATAGGGTGCAAAGCCTAACCACCGCAAATTGTCATCCTCACAGGGATTGGAGGCTGGAGAGCTGGGTGATGCTGAAAAGTAGATGAAATGGGAGAGGTACATCTAAAAAGCTTGAAAATAACGGTATGCAAGATTGAAGGCAGTCTATTATTCCTTCAGTCATTACACCTATATCATTCCAAATTAAATGTAAAGTGGCATGCCTCTGCAGTTCTCAGCCTCCTTCCCCACTGTGATACGAAATGCATTAAACTTCCCTCATGCTAGCACCGGCTCGTACTTTTAATGTTCTCTACAGAAGAGGCAATACACTACTCCTTCCTTGCTTCTCACGTGGTGGTTTTTACAGATGGGTGAACACCACCTTACATTCTACCTTAAATAGCATTCCAATATGAAAGCAAGCACAGACTTATTAATGAGCACCAAAGCATGAGGCAAGCCCTCAGAGAATCAACAGAAGTTTTGTCATTTCATCACAGACTAGGAAACAATGGGGTGAAAAAGTTTAAAACAACAACTTAGAATATGAAATCTGGGCACATTCCATAGTGTCAATCTTCATAACATTGTGGGAATAACTGAAATTGAAGGATGTCACAATGAAGCTTCATACAACATCCTCAGTAAAGATAAGACACTAGCAATGATCTGTTTTTGTCCTTGTAATTCCTGGGTCATTTGGTAAATCAAATATTTTTTTAGGGTGTTTTGTTAGGTATTTTTAGTTTCTCAACTGAGGAAAATGCGTAAATAATATTTTTTCATATTTTTCTTTTGAAGAGGAAAGCAGGTCTGTGGGACAAATATATTATCAGATATTTCCAACCTCTACTTCAAACTGCTGAATTAAGTATCAGTGCTCTCAGTATTGTACTACGTTAGTGACTCACTTTCGCCACCAGGAGAGGGGCTTTTCAAGCTCTTGCTCCTCAGATCCCATTGAAGCAATGAATGCAAAAGGCCAGGCCAGCAACATCATAAAAGCAGCAAAAAAGAGTCGGATAGGAAACAGAGTCAAGGTCATGAAGGCAATCTGCAAAACCCAAAACAAGTGAGTTATTCTAACAGTTTCAGACCGAACAAGTCAGTAATTCCTAGAAACTGCAGTTTTAAATTAAAAATACCTAACGTTAAAGCAGCTGAATATGCTTCAATTCCAAGCAAACAATTGTAGTGTATATATGTAACAATTTTGTATTCACAGATCTGAATTATAGCTGAAACACAGTGACACTCTCAAAAGATAACAGTGAGCTTTCCGCACTTCTTCAGATCCAGTATTTGTCAGAGAATACATCCACATCCTCTTTTTCCTTTTTGCAGCCCCACATTAAGTAAATATTTAGAATGGGTGTGTTGTAAATCTTAATGCACTGTTGAGCAGTCAGTCCATCACAGCAGCTCCCAACCAGTGATGTGCACTTCTTCAGCAGGGTGCATTCACATGGCAACACAGAGCCCAACCTGGAAAGCTTTTCCAGGACTGGGCAGGTACCAGCTGCTCTGTAGTATGTTCTTGTCACCAGAAACTGTGGGGAACACTGTACAGAAATACCCCTAGATGAACATCCAGACACACTCACAAGGATGTTACAGGCCTGTGCTAACAGGCAAAAGCCCCGGGAAAGCCAAGATTTTCAAGAAGTTATCCTCCCCCGGAAGCCACGGTGAACCCAGATGCTTCTACGCCTCCTCCCACCACTCTAGTTCTCAGAGTCCAATGCCACCCAGCTAGCCCTCTGCCCTACAGAAAACAAAACTCAGCAACCATCTGTGCAATGATCCACCTGTTACAGGAAACAGTTCCACATGCCAAGAGTCCCATCCTTCTCAAAGAACAGGAACAAAGAAAAATTGCACTTAAAGTAGAGGAGGGTAACTTCAGACAACTGGCTAGGGGAGAGAGTGGGAACTGAAAACTGTTTGATGCTCACTTAGGGTAGCACCAACACTCCTCTAGCTGTACAGGGGAAGCTTGCAGAAGATGGACAAGACACTATGAAATGATGAAAGGGACATGTAAAGAAAGAATTCAAAAGGAATTCTATACGTTCATAGGTGCAGAAAAGTACTTCTCAACATCATGATGGCTAGGCAAGGATGAGAAATGAGGCATAAGGTGCTGTCTCATATTGTGCTTAATCTGATGCATCACCAGGCTGCTGTGGAAAGCATCACGCATATTCTCCTTCTCTTTCCTGATGCAGATCTAGTCATCATGCAGCTCAGTTTTCTATTGACCAGCTCCTGCTTCCTCTCGCTTCCCAAAACAGCTCACTAAACCATCTCACTTCATAGCTGCACAAATCTTTAGATCTAGGGTAGAGGTGGGGAACACAGCAGGAGAAAACCTTAAGCTACCAGTTTCCTAGACAGCTCACTGCAATGCCAGATTTTATAATAACGGTTCAGACTTGCACCATCATCTTGTAACAGCTACGGTCTCACTCCCTAAAACAGGATTCCAATCCCAGGGTGGACTGCTTCCATTTGCCACATCAGAAGAAAAAGAAATTTTTTTTCCCTTGGATACGACAGTTTCCCAGATGAATCAGTTCAACTTTGTAAAGTGGCAATGGTCAGACAAGCACTCAAGTCATACCAACTCATGCAACTTTGCATCCACAGACAAGACCACCACTTCTGGCAGCAACAAGCAATTAAGTCGCATCAGCTGTTTAATAAAGCTTCACTCAGACTATGGAAAAAGGTTTGGGGGGAATAGGTTAGTGAAAGGGGACATAAGAGTTCTGGCAGCTGCATGAGAAGAAAAATGATAAGCAAGATCTTCACTTGCAAATGAGGCTGGATGAGGAGAACGAGGAACACAGATGCAAGTATCGATTAGAAGCAAGAACAAGAAAAAAGCTAGAGAACATAAAGGGTTCAAATGTTTCAGGAGATCAGAGAGAAAAAGCAGCAGCCTCAAGAAAGCCTCAGAAAATAGGGGAGTATTCTTCTGCAAACTGGAGAAGAAAGAGCAGCTGCCATCTAGGCTCCTCAGAAGGGAGGAACCAGCTGCAGAGAAAAAAATGCAGGTGAGGACACAGTCCTCTGGGATTCATACCCTCTCCCTCCCACTCCTCAAAGTCTCCTCCTACACCAGGGCAGGTGACTGACTGGTAGTGAGCTATGCAGTCCTTTGTATCTGTGTAGCAATCTGTTATATCATGATCACTTTAGAGCCACACAGCAGAACAGAAGCAGCTGTTGCATCCACAAGGTTTTGAAAGATGGCATAAATATGTAGAAAAGGCCTCTTGGTGCTCTGTGTCCAGGGACAGAAGTGATGGAACCAGCCAGCAAGAAGCAGTTCCAAGTACCCGCTGCGATGCCAGCCTCTTGTTTAGCATGTGGTAGTGCAGCACCTGTCAATAAAAAGTTTGGTAGGAGAAAGAAGAGGAGGACAATGTTTGGCCCCTGGAGAAGGTTTGCAATCAACAAGGATATGAACATTTGAGAAGTAGTTCAGTCTCCATTCAGGCATCTTCCTGGATAAGAGAGCTTCTATCCCATAAAACCCACATACAGTAGTAGCGTCAGTGACTGACAAAGGTGGAAAGGTCCTCTCCCTGCTGGCCACTGTCAAGAGATCAGAATGGAGGAGCCATGCTGTACTCCTGGCCTGACCTTGTACAGACATCTTACACAGTGACTGTATTTCTACATATTTAGGACACTTACCCAAACAGACATATCTGCTATTAAATTTACAGATTATATCTGGCAATAATTCATATGCAAACACCTGTGTTTTGAGATACATTTAAAAAAATGCAAGGCCTATCTGGACCTGTATGTTGGGAGGTTCAGCTCATGACCAACTTTCTCAAGAGGGGTTTGACTACAGCTCAGTTAACATCTGCCATTCTGCAGGATCCTACTCAGTTTTTCAGAAGCTGAAGGGTATCCTGGGAAAGATCCATGGGCAGCAGAAAGGAAGATGGTCTTGCAGCTTGTAACAAAAGGCTACCTGAGAAACTGGATTCTACCCTGCAGTCAGAAGGCTCCAATCTGATGTAAGGCAAGTCACTTAAACTGAATAGGTTCTCACATGTTCCCCTTGCTGAGAAACCCTGCATTCTGATTTGAGTATGAACTTACAATGAAGGTATAAAACATGAACTTAAGTCCTTTGTAAGTTCTCCAAAGCTTCAGGTCCTACGTATCTAAGCACATAGCATGAGAATCAACGAGTAACTTTGCTTCTTATGTGCGTCTCAGTTTCCTGCCTTGAAAGTCAGCATCATGCCTCTCATGCGTAGAGAAACTGAAACCTGCATCTTTGAAATTAACAATACAGGGAAAATCACCATCAGTAGCTTATTCACAATAAAGTTTTCATGACTTCCTGCAAATGGCCAAATATTGAACAAGGAAAACAGACTAGTGAACAGCACATTTAACATGGTAGAGGTTCTGATTTTTCTTTTTAACATATCTAATAGACTACATCTTGCCCCACACTTTCACTTCTTCACTATCATCATCTCTACAGCCCCAATTCACCAGTATCAAAGATGGTACTGAAGGAGCAAGAAATTCAACCTTCAACAATTCTCTTACCACCTGCTTTCCCACTCTCCAAGTTCCCTGATTGACACATTTATGGAGATAATTATAGGAGTAGAAATTTTCATGTATGACTAAGCCTATCTAACAGATCACTGCTGCTAAAGAGGGTGGTCCTGTTCACTCCCCCCTCCAGTCAGTTCTAACACTTACCTGAGCTTGCAGTGAGCCAATACAGCTCATTAAACTGAAGAAAAGCAATCCCAGCAAACGAAAAGAAAAACAATCACAATACAGAAAAACACAATAGTCTGCTGGTTTAATGAGCTAAATCAGCTCACCAAGGCACCAAAGGAACACCAGCACTGGTGCAATAAAAGGGCCAGAAACACTGGAAGCAAGAAAGATGGCACCACATTGTGTTTTTAAGTGGCAGGAAAACAAAGCTACAAACACTCTGTGATAGCTTCAGTAATGCTTCTGCCCGTTCTGCAGAAGTAACTAGGAATAAAGCTTTTGACTTATGCAGTAGCTGCCCAGAGCATGTTATGATGAACGAAACTTGCAGTTAATGACACCATGTCTGCCTTTCTTCCAGAAAAGATCTTTTTATTATAATATTGAAATAAAACAGGTAGCTTCAGGAATGATCTTCACTGTTATCCTCAGATTTGGGCCAAACAACCGTAATTTCTACAGGAAGCACAGGACTCAGTTCTCTGTAGCCTTACTGTTTTTACATTGTTACCTCCTAGTTTTTGTAAAGCCAATAAAAGAGATGTGAACAATTTACTGGGTCTCAGATTTATTTTTGCTGTTGTTCTTCCTCTTTGTGGTTGTTATGCCCATTTATTTTCTACTTTTTCACTCCCACAGTCTCAGGCTGAAATGTTCTAAGATGCATTTGAGTTGCATTAATGAGCAAAAAAGTTCATCCAGCCTCTTGCAGAGTGCAGGATGAGGTGGCAGAGAAGATAATGGAGCTATCTGACAGACCATCAGCAACAAACAACAGTCCTTCAGACAAAGCAGTCTTGTCTCCCAGCCCCCTTTGCTCGCCAACTTCTCCGTGTACCTCCAGTTCCCACATGTTCCTAGCCTTCCTTGATTAGGCTGTGCAAACCCAGAACTCACCCCTATTAGATTCACAAGGCTGACAGAAAAACCTGTGACACAGTCTGTGCCTCCAGCTGAACAGGAAGTGAGTTCAGCTGTAATACTTCATACAGAACTCTTAGTGACAGGCCACGACGGCATGGAAGAGAAAACACTGCTGTAATCGACCGCAAAGGAGCCTCCTCATTCAAGAGGTCTCCCTTCCTGGGAGAGCAGCATTTCACGTAAGTTGAATAATTTCACTAAAGCTCTCCTTTAACAGCTTCTAACTCAAGCGTGACTATTCTTTTAATTAAAAAAGAGGTTAGGAGAGCATCATTAAGGCAAAGAAGAAAATCTATCATAGTTCTGTATGTCAGCTTGCATGCTTCTTCCTCACATAAAACTGCAGAAATAAGATTATGAGAATGGCTGGGTTAAAGAACTTTGTGACACTGTACATCCATAAAAGACCGTTCACTTAGAAAGCAAAACTGAGTCACACTTTGATGAGGTTACTCCTTTGGCCTGCACACTGTAAAAGCCTACAGAGCTTTAAACGCATCTTGTAGTTTTCACTGGAAATAAATCCTTGAAATCCAGCGGAAAAGCTCACGTCTGATATAGATGCACAGAGCAACCTGCATAGAAGACATGTACACTCTACAACCAGTCACTTAGTTGGTGAAGTGGCTGAAGATCAGCAGCGCTGGTAACTCATATGAGACTGCAAAAAAATCCATGGAAATGGTGCTTTGCCCTCCTGACAGTATTTTGAAAATTCCGTGTAAATAATCAAGTAGAAAATAATATTAAAAAGATACATTAACAATGCAAAATAAAACATTGTTATTGTTATAATTAGAAACAATCAGAATGCATATGACCACATGCTATCTTCACTTTCTGCTCCCTGAAAGACTTCTGCCTCATTAATTACACAGAAACAGTGACATGAGGAATGAAGCAGGGTTACATGCAAAAGAAATCATTACAGCTACGTGATTTATCAAGGAAGCTCTGCATATAAACTGAATGAGGTAAATGACATAAACCTTTCTCCCATCTCCCATTCAGTTTTGCAGGAACAACTGAATTCAGCCTTGATCCGTCTCATACTGGGAAAGTTGATTAAAAAAAAGTAAAAATCTTTTCCGCTGGAGTCTACTACAGATTTCTTGGCTGTCAGGTACCAAAAGTGAGGCACATTCCAACGTTTTCTAAGTCAGGCCATGTGTGTCTTGTCTTGAGAATCCAGCAGCAACAAGGCAACGCAACAACGAACTTCAATCAAAACATAAATTAAATTAAGGTTGGATCCAAAGAGCCTTGATCTGACAGGTTCAATATCAGTGGATCTGAATTTCCATGCTGATAGGTATTGCAGGCTGTTAGGCCCCCAAAACAACAGCTTTAAGGAAACATTTGTTTGTGAAGAACTGAAGCGCTAGAGCGATGGAAGCAATACAAATGGCCAATGCCTTATTAGGTGAGTCTTTCACGGTATTTCTTCATCCAGCAAGTGACCCAGATCTTACCGAAAGCCTGAGACAAGGGCCATGCACTCTGAATACCCAACCACCTACTGCTCATCGCGTGAGGCGGAGGGATGGGGATTTTTCCCCGTGCACGCAGCCACGCCACTGCAAATTTCCACTTTCTTGCCGATTCGGGTAATCTCACGCTACCTGCACAACGCGTAAGTCATACCGCGGGCGTTATTTACCCAGGGGCCAAACTTCAGATGAACGGGATTCTTCGGTCCTGCCATACCTTAGCTTAGCAACGGGAGAGAGCGCGTCTGCCGGAGCGTTCCCCCACACCCCCCGGTAAATAAACAAGTAAATAAATAAAGATTTGGGAAACTGAGAGGCGAGGCGGCAGCGGAGAAGCGAGGGAACA
>VXAL01018371.1:38556-55095 GCA_013399475.1 Chauna torquata
GTCGGGGCGCCGGCGGCGGGGGGAGGCCCCGGGCTGAGGGGAGCTGCCCGGCTGGCAGTGGGGGGAGTGTGCACACGCGCCTGTAGGCAGTGCCGCTGAACGGAGCGAACCCCCTCCTTGCCTGGGTGCTTCAGTTACAGGAACCTGGTGAAGGTGCTGCAGGCTGCAGGAAAGGCCTCTGCTCAGTACAGCTGAAGAGAATCTCAAAAAAAGGGGGTGAATAATAAGGGTAAGGGGAATCCCTCTGAAGCGGAGGCCGTTCCACGCTAGCCTTCAACAGCACTGAGTGAATGTCTCCCTACCTACAAGCAGCACAGTGTGGCATCGCGTGAGGAGGTGTTTTCAAATCTGTTGGGGATCTTTTATTCCAAGCAAACCTAGGTGGTTTTTTTTTTTTTTTTTTTTAACAAAGAGTCTAGCTAATTTGCACCCTGGGATCTTGAAAGGGTTGGATAAGGAAGTAGCTAAGGCTGGGTACTAATCAATCTTTAAATAAAAAGGAAGTTCTTGAGAATTAAAAAACCACTGGTGTTCTGCCAGTTTTCAAGTAATCTAACTGAATGACTGATACAATCCTTGACTGTTTACATTAACATCAACCAAAGGCCAAGCAGTACAAAAGATACATAAGCTGTTTGATAAAGAAATACATATAGATATCATTAGTATTGATCATCTTGCAGGTCATATAAGACAATTCGGATGGCCTTATTCAGTGAGATTTAAGGTAAATCGATAAAAGCAGCTACAAAAATGTAATGTCTCTACAGTTCCTAACCGTTAGGCTTAGAAATGCAAAAGTCCTATGGTTAATACCATGTGGACTTCTAATGGTTAATGCTGTAACTACAGTATCAATTGACTATGTTACACAGATAGTGTTTGACCCTTGAAAGATCAGAAAAGTTATCAAAGGTTCATCTTCATGATATTGGGGTTCCCCAGGTTCTACAGGCTCAGCATCTTTAAAGTTTTTTACCAAAGATCCAAAATAAATTCACTGTTAATAAAATCCATGGATGTACTGAATCTGGTAAGCTACTGTGAGAGCAAAATCATCTGGACTGCCTGGTAAAGTTAACACCTTCAAACAGACTCTTACAGCCAAATGCAGATATATTTCCAAAGGCATGCTTCTGGAACAAGAGCCTGTTGTCTTGGAAAAGATTGCCTAAGTTCAAGCAAACTGTCACAGATAAGGTCCCAGCGCAACATGTCTGATACGGCTGTTGGACGTACTAACAGGATTTGTGCATAGGAAATCAATTACTATGTATGTCAATGAGATTGATACTAGACCAATGTGTGTAGCTTTGACGTTAAAGCTCAGGTGGTGCAGAAAAGACCCTCAAAAATATTAGAGGACTGGAGGAAATATCTTACAACCACAAATTTAGAAAGCTGCATCAAGTTAATTTATCAAATAAATCTTTAAGAGTTAGCTTTACTGCAGTGTTTAAATACCTCCACATGGAACAAGTATTACATGCTAAAGCTTTTTAAGTAGTAGAAAAACATGTAAGAAGAATCAGTGGTTGGGAACTGAGGTAACCTTAGTCGAACGCGACAGTTTTAATCACACACAAGCTACTCAGTTAGGTTTGGGACTAGCGATACGGCTTAATGGCCCTTGATGTAAAGGCCAGAGTACATGATCCAGTGATCCCTTTTAACCCCAAGCTCCCTAAAGTATTTTAGCTGTGTTCTGACAGATTTGGCTGCCCTCTCCTTTGCTCTCTCTCCAGTGACTAAGCCAGAGACTAGTTCATAGGGGGCTGATTTCAACGATGAATAACAGAGCTCTTGAACGGCTAAGTGAGGACTCCCTCCAGCGGGACTGCACAACATGTGGCCGGGGAGGGCTGCCCACAGGGATCTGCCAGGCTTCCTGCCTGTGGAAGCTGTCCTGTCCGGTCAGCAGGCAGAACGTGGTGGCCACCGGCTGGCCAGCGCACAGCCTGTCAGAGGGCTCCAGCATGTGCACTCGTTCCCCATCCAGCAGGCGCAGGAGCCGAGATGAAATGAGGCTGCTGGAACAGGGAGGGAAGCAGGGAAAATGAGCTACGAGATGCCAGCAGGCTTCCTTAGTTCTGCTGGTTGTGTTGTATTCGTTTTCTAAAGCCAGCTTCCAAAAAATGGAGGCCATCTTCTGGATGTTGGAAGCCATCTTCTGGACGGTTTTAGGTACTATATGAACATACATGAGCTGTTATGGAGTTATGAGGTGCTTCCCTGGATTTTGGCTGTCATTTGTTTTCCTTAAAATTCTGCTGTGCTCAGTATAACTTAAGATGGATAACTTAAAATGTCCAGCCTTGCTTTCTCAAGTTTGCATGAATGTGTTTCCCTGTCTCTGTAGTCCCTTTCATCTGTAAGTATAAAAAAATGGATCTAAACCCTGTTTCGTGTGGAAGAAAATTCCCCCAGTGAAGGAGCTGAGCACGAGCCCTGGCATAGGGGCAATCTCATGGCACAGCTTGAATGGGAAAGGCGGGCTAGGAGTCTGCAAGCAAATCAGTTTGGCATATGGTAGACAGGGGGGTGAGGGGACTGGCAGGGCAGAATAAAGCGTGCTTATCTGACACTGCTCCTTTCTGTGCAGTGAACTGGAAAGCTTACCTGGATCCTGTCAGAGACACATGATGAAACTTGCTCCTGGATTGTTATTATATGACCCTGAGAAAACGGGGGTAAGACTGTGCAAGTGTGCTTAAAAAAGAGCAGTATTTTGTCAGTGCGTATACTGGTTTGCTGAAGTTAGATTCAGGTATTTAGTTGTTCCATAGTCCAAATACTTAGTCAAGAAGAAGTATCCTTTTTCTTTTTTTTTTGTGAAATAATTAGGAGATTGAATGAAGTTTGGCTATAGTATTGGAGTGTGATTGCTACTTTTTGTGCAAATCAAAAAACTATGAGGTTGCTGTCAAGGCTCACATATGTTACATAGCTCATCTAATAAGGACTTACAAGGACGTAGGAAGAGGTGACGAATTTATTGCAGTATTTATGGACTCTACCTTTCTTCACAGGAGGAGAAAATGTGTAATACCTTATGTTGCATGTAAGTGTATTATAATACAATTGGAAAAGGAAATGTTGAAGCTGACTATCGTGAGAATAAATTGCGGTAAGCTCTCAAATAATATCCTCAGGGAAACTGTGAAACCTGAAGCTATTGAAATGAGACTGCTCAAACATATAAGTGCCATTCTACCCTGGTGCACAAAAGCTCTAGCTGGTCCTTTCTGTCAGTCATTCAGATGATTGATAGGGAGCTGTACAAATAAGATGACACATATAAAAAGCATACAAATGTTAATTATGAAATATACTTCTGTGAACCCTGAAGTAGGAAAAGGAATATTCAATATTTAACTGCTAAACTGAAGTGGCTTTCTGTAAGATAAATCAAATAAATGTTCATAAAAGAGCAAATAAGATGACCTCAGCACTAAACTTTATTTAAAAAAAAATAGTATACTTTCAAGCCTAGAAAAAGTCCTTGCTTTGATTTTTAAGATGGTCCTTGACCTTGATGCCCATTTGGTAGAATCAGCTGATACCTATTCAAGCACAATTCAGGCACACCTCCGCCCTTGAAACAACTGTTTTACTGTTGATTTCACATGTTCTCTTTGGTTTTTCTTCTCAGTTTTCTTATTTTTCCCTCATGATTCCTGTTGCAAATCTATTCAGTGTTCAAACCAAAAGACAGATTTTAAAAATATTTGAGAACTAATGTATTATGTGAAGAGAAAATCAAATATATTCATGTCAAATTACTAGCAGTAATACAGATTTTGTAATGAAAATGTGCTCATGTTTTTCTTCCGAGGCAATGCAGAATGCGTCTGACTTTCTTGAATCAGGAAAAAGAATGGCTGGAGCTAGCGGCAGGTCTGTGGGAAGAACAGCAATGTCTTGTCTAGATAGTGCTGTACTATCTTGGATGTGTCAGCCTAAAGAAATTACAGGCCCTTGTAACAACAACAACAACAACAAACAACAACAACAACAACAAGATGAGATCTCGTTCAGGAATTATTAGGAAATGTAATTCAAGGTTTTCAAGAAATAATTGTTCACTTGCTTTAATATGTGCTCTCCATCTCAAGATTGCCAGTGTCATAATTCACACATGGCCTTGGCTTCAGCAACTGAGAACAAACTCATCAGCTCCCATCCGATGAAGGCCTCTGAGAGCTGTGGCGGGAGCAGACACATTAGGTGCCATAGAGCCTTGCAGGTGCTAAGCAATCCCCAGTCAGTGCATAAATTCCTCCCCCGTACGCCACAGGAGACACTCAGCGTTAGGAAGGTGGCTGAGCCCAAGGAACGGCCTGTGCTGGTTGCACCCTTCACCACTTCATAGAAAGAAATTTGGGGCAACTGGAGCCTTGCTCAACTTTTTCAAAAGTCAGTCCGAGACTGTAGAGCAAATTGCTCTGGTATCTGAGTTCTGCCTCATACTCGATCACTTTCCATTGCAAGTTCACATCACGTTTTTAGCCTGCTCTTCAATACACTGTTTATACAGAACGACAGAAACATCAGTATTCAATAAATGGTTGAGTCATTAAAACTTCAGGAGTTTCTTCTGGGAGTGAAAAGAAGAATGGGAGAACAGCATATGACAGGTGCTACTGATATTGCTACTGGATGGTGATTAGGCCACCATCCAGATGAAGGCATTGTGAGGGCCTGAATAGGAGATGCCAGAATTATTCAAGAGCATCCCAAGTCTTGTGTAGTTTACTCCTCCCTGTTGTTCTTAGACTAAAACCGAGAAGGAAGAGGCATTGGTGGCTCTGGTACTGTCTCACTGGCCTTTAAGCGTATTGGTTCTTAGAGATGGTTCAGATCTAGACTAGACTCTCAGTTCTTACTTGAAAAACCACATCCTTATAAATGGCCACACACACAAGGTATATGAAGATGAAAATAGAGCACACACAAAAGCGTACTAGATACGAATTAAAGCAGCAAATATTTTCAGTGCTGTACTATGCTTAGTAGCCCTCTACTTCTGTGGTCATTCTTTCTCATCTTCATGCATCTTCCTCTTCTTTCTGTGAATGTCTTAGCCTGAAAGCACTCTATGTTTCTAGTCCTAACAGGAAAGAACTGTCCTAAGGGAATGAAACAGACTCTGTCCCTAACATAAGATAATCCTGCAAGGTAGGGAATAAAATTGTTGAATTATTTTCTGTGACTTTTCTGGTATGTATGTTGTTAGCAAGCAGAATATGCATGCTCATCAAATTCTATACTTATGCTCAGAAGAAGCAATTTTTCTCTTTTAAAACCCTTGCCCAACTGTACAGCAGCTAAAGCTCCATAATCCTGTCATGGTAATTTCTGCAAGTTGGAATACTAAGTACCGAGTAATCATTTTCCATCTTCCATATCACATTATATAAACCAGATAAGAACTTCTTAAGCTTTCTGCAGACTTCACACTTATATCTTTGTGCAAATATTACAATATCTTATGAAAATACCTTCTGAATTCCAACTTTTAGTTTGCATACATTCTTTTCCACCTGCTTCCTATGATTTCTCATTTCTAAGTTACTGCATGTATTTACAAAGGTTTTGTATTAGGCAACCTTTATTTAAAGAGCACTAAGTTAACATTACTCAGGAGATGAGTGAAGCAGTATCCAAAAGATTTATTTTAGGAAGCTCTGTGCATTATTTGTATAACAAAATAGTGAGAGAAATAATTATGGACATTGCTGATAAGGTGCATCAAATTCATATAAATGAAATCACTAGAAGCAGCCTTGGTGAAATTATTGCCATGATCCAATCACATCCAGTACCACTTAACAATCCCATGAAATGTTTTGTTTATTTTTTTCTGAGGTAGTAAAGTCTATTGTTTAATATGTTTTAAATATTTATTTACAGTAAGCCAATAGCAGTGGTTAAATATGCAAAACTTAACATAGAAACATTTTATGCTTTTGGAAGTGCAATCAGGATGACCTGCCAAAAGATCCCTGGGCAAGAACATCCAGACCCAATCTGTTGCCTTGGGAGGCAGATTATAGGGGAGGCAAAATCACAGCCTGTAGTGAAAAAGAGACCATATGGGACTCACAGTAGCGCCGGTGGCTTTATGCCCAGCTCATGCCCCTGCCCACGCCAGTTCCCTGGCAGCTGCAGTCCTCAAATGAGACATGGCAAGGCAGAAACAGGGAGCCACGTCTTTCTTACCTGTGTACCCAGCCGCACTCTGCTGGGAGAAGAGAGAGGAAAAGAGGGAGAGAGAGAATATATATGTGTGTATATGTGTATGTATATATATAAAGAGAACAGGGGTATCGGTATACATAGAGAACAGGGATACGCTGACTGCTCTGCAAATGCGGATGGATGCACAGTCTTCACTGGGGTCAGTGAAGTCCAGGGATCATGTGAAAATACAAAGTATGGCTGTGCAACAACAAGTGTTTTATGCTGCTTGTATTTGGCTTCCAAAAATAAGAACCACAAAGGGCTGCACGTCTGTATCTGCCGGTCAGGATAACCCAGAGGCAGGATAGGGCACAGGGAGAGCAGACGGCATAGCCAGTAGCACAGAGTAAGACAATAAAGAACTGCCGAATACAGACATGTTGCTTCAGGATGCGTCATCGGCTGCATCATCCTGTGGAATAACCCATCTAAATCTAAGCATATTAAGGTCTCCACTGAGTTTATTAATGTGGGCTAACACCATCTGTTTGTGGATGCAGGGCATTATATCTCTCATTAACATGATACAGTAGTTAAATTTAGATAGGCTCTTGGATGAGCCGAGTATCATTTAGCTGTTCTTATTCATGCTCTGGATGATTTCTAGGCGCTGGAGAATGGAGTGGTTAATTAGTATGGCTGATTGTACCTAACTTTTCTACAGCTTACCTTAAATTCACGTAACCAACAAAAGGACAATTCTCTCAACAGAACATTTTTTGTTAGTAACGTTTAAATGCAAATGTTTTACAGAAGTAAACCATGAAGACAAACAGTGAGGATGGTGAAACTGAATGCATTAATTTAACGTGAAATTTTAAAAACCTATTGAGTAGTAATAATCACTTTGAATGGTTCAGTTATAAATTGCAGAGCCCTTTTCTATACTGTTCTTTTACTCAGATTTTGACACTTTTTCATTGGCTCTTGCCAGAAAGTAATTGAATTCTTTTTTTTTTTTTTTTATGTCAGCTATGTAAGGTGGAAAAAGATGGCAGCAGGTACCCAGTTACTGGTTAGCAGGAACTCCCTGCTAGTGACTCCTGCCTCACAGCATGCTGTTGCTGGCTGGCTCAGGCTGTTTTCCCAAAGCTTTGGCAAGGATGGATAGATCTAAGAAAATCTACTCAGTGGCAGAGAAGAATAATCATACAGATTCCTTGGTTGACAGAACAGCCCCTGTTAAACACAATGTCTTACATGAGGTTTAAGTTCAGCTGTGTGACTTAGCACAACTCCGTGGCCATCAGTAATCACAGGCCAGCCAGTAGAGGATTTTCCAAGGGAGCAGTGGAGATTATTGTCCCTGCAATTTGATTGTTGCTATCAATACACAGCTACTCACACGCTGTGCCTGGGAAGCAGTGGGCGTTGCATGCCTGCATGGCAGTTGCAGCCCCTCGGTGAATTTGCCCTGTCTGTATCCTTTAATTAACGTGCTGTAGTTCTCTGGCTCACATCACAGTGAGCCAGAGAGAAGGGAAACAGTATTCAGAGGTGATGAATTTATTCAGAGGGCGAAGGGATCATCAACCCAGCATTAGCATCCTCCCGACACAATGTTCGGGCTCCCACTCACGCGGTAATCATGCAATTACATGGCTCTCCCGTCAGGATTGAGCGCCTGTCTGCCCTGGCAGTCCTTTGCTTGCTGCATGAGTGACATTGCTACCAGAATACCACATCCTCCTTTCATAAATGACACTGACCTATAAGTGAGGTTTCAGCCAGAACACAAAACAACATTCTAGGTCTGGAAAAAGTCATCTGGTGAGAAATTTGGAGCCTGATGTACTTTGTAGGATCCATAGTTAAATGCACCTGGGGAGATTTCTAGTAGTATATGACTCTACCCTGCAGAAGACAATACTGTAACAAGATTCAATGACTACAAACGGAAGCTAAAAACATCCAACTTCAAATTAAATTGAAGAAGGGGGGATTTGGGGAAGGACTAGTAAAAAGGAAATAATTAAACATTCAAAGACTTCCTTTCAGATGCTTACATCTCTCTCACTAGAAGTTTTTAGTAAAGATAGATGTCCTTCTAAATTAAGTAGAAATTAATGCAAAAGTTACTGTCTGGGATTTGGGGCATAAGTTATAGAGAACAGCCTAGAAAATCATGTGGTGTTTTGCTTGCCATTGCTCCAGAAGTGGTGGACTTTACTTCTTTGACTAGGAAGTTAAACTAATGAACTGCAGACGAGGTCTACTAGCTGCCGGAGACTCTGGGAATGGTCGCAGTCAGCATCAGAGAGAAGAAACAAAACATGACAGTAGTCAAGCTGAAATGTATTTCAGGGCTCAACTGCCCTAAAAGTCTCGAGTTCTGCATCAGTAGTATCAGTGAGCCTGTTGTAGTCACATGAAGTGTTTGTGAAGTCAGGGAATGACCATAACTTAGAAGGAGGTTTCTCAGAACACATCTATTTCTTCAGATAATCTGCTGATTCACTGTAAAGAATTTTCCCCTCTCGTTTTTAACTGCTTCTTGGGATTCTTCAGAAAGCATGGAAAAACTTTATTCCCTTAACTTTTCCTCTTTTCTGCCATTGACTTGCTGCCTCCTGCCACCTGATATGAAGAGAATCTTCTATACTGCTTTTCCAAAAATGAGCCATGAAGCCACAGCATGCATGGAGCACGCTGCTGGCTTAGCCCTCTCCGCTGTGATGAATGTCAGATTCCTAGTCATTGGCTTGTTCTTCAGGTTGCAAGAAATATAGCTGGATAGCCTCCCACTTAAGCAGAATATTTGCAACTGCATCATATGTATAAAAATATGATATATAATTATAATTCATATACATTCATGCACACGCATGCATACTGTATACTTTCAGTTTTTGTTCTCATGTCATTTGCCATACAGGAACTGGTTAAATACAGGTGATTTGTTGCCACAGACCACAGACAAAAACTGCAGTTTTATGTTCCCCTGTGAAAGCTACAGGCCAACTGACCAGCAGCCACTGTGGTGTCTTGTGTTCTTCCACGCACTCCCCAAACCTCTGTTACACAGACATGTTGCTCTTCACTCAGTGCTTAGTGTTATTTCTGATAGAAGAGCATCAACTGCATTGTGTTTTGCAATAAAGATGTGTTGACAAAATGTACAATAGACATTTGCTTTATCAGTATATTTTGTCACCCAGTCTTTATATACTACAATGTGTAATCACAAGTCACAGAATGAGCAGCTTTCGGTTTCAAAATTTTTGCTTTGGAGGCTGAATTTTTTTACACACACAAATCCAGTGATAGGATGGACAGATTTTTTTTTTTTTATTGCTGCACCAAGTTCAGTGACCAAAATTCCAGCCAGAGTGCTTACAGACAGGTAGCACAGACAGGTAGTTTTTTTTTTCAGCTAGATCCCAAGAGTATTCACCTAGTGCCATTTAAACTGGGGCTGGGTCATCCTGCAGCAAAGAACAAAGCAGATGAATTCTGCATCTGAACGTAGAAACTTCTAAAAGTTGGATGTGCCAGAAAGTGTAAAAGCAGTGTGTGTCTGTCATTCTTTGACAGATTTCAGGTAAACAACCATTGCAGTTCATTGTCAGCAATCACTGAAGAGTTTGCAAACCTATTTACGTTGGCATAGTGGTCATGTGTCTACAAGCAAAGGGGAGGCTGCCTGACCGTTGTGAGGACCTTCAAGTTCAGGAAAGAATGATAATCTTGTGCTGTGTTTTCATCACAGGCTCCTCAGACCAGGGTGAGTTAATGCGCCAGGTATCGATCTGATGGAAGAGGACACCACAGAGAGCCTGATGGCTTTGTAGGTAATGGATTGAGCCCAAGGGCTTCTGCTGTGGAACCAACACCACCTCAAACCCCTGGTGAAGAAAGATCAAGCGTGAGACCCCCACTGTTTGCTGCAATGAAAGGTGTTTGGCTATCATCTCTGTGACCACCGTAGCAAGAGCAGCTTCAACACCTCTTCTGTGGGACAGGAGAGGACAACTGATGGCTACTGTGAGAGACATGGGCTTTAGAGGGCATCGGGACCACTCCGAGCACTGCTACCGCATGTCCCTTCCTGGGGTGCTCTACTAGGTAGCATCAGGGCATGGGGCAGGGGATGAAACACTCAGCAGTGAGGGCTATAAATCTAGGTGAGGCAATACAGCTGGTTTAATTTGGGTGTTATTCTGAGCATGCAGTGTCCATAATGCTTTCCTTTAAGGACATTGTTCTTCTAGGCGCACAGGCGTGCAATCTGTAGCACAGAGTCGTATCCTGAAGAGGTAGGGCAAGGTGGGCTACCCCCATCAGCTGCAGCATTGCACAGAAAGGACATCTTTTGCAGTTCAAGCTTCTAGCAGCTCTGTCTGTCCCTTTCTTCTACCCATCTTATTCACTCAGAACAGGCTAAATGGATCTGTCAGCCTCAGCCTCAGATTTCTGCATTTGTCTGTCAGTGCAAATTCCTAGGGCCAAGTTCAGCTATTCCTTTCTTCTAGGAAAGTAATTATTAAAGGGATTTGCAGCCTAGAGAAGCAGAAAACAAACTGCCTTTCCCTATTAAGAGTGAGAAGCCAATATTACTGTAACTACAGACTTCACTGTAACTCTAGCAAACAACAGGGAAGTGTTTTTTTTTTCTGTGAATAAAATCAATATATTGGGTACATGAATCCTACCAGCAGCTCTCATGGGTTCGTGGTATTTCTGGATGCATTGCAACACAGGGTAGCACTCCTGCATGATGACCGTGTGTGCTACTGCTATAACAGTAACAGCTGATTTGTTAACAGTGCTCTGGTTACAGCAATTGTAAATGCTCATCTTCCAGATGTCAGAAGTCTTACACCCTGAAGAGAAATGTCACTTTAGTCAACCGTAGCTGCAGACTTAAGGAAGAAGTTAGGAGTTACTGCCAGGTGTTGGTCTGGTCCACCAACCAGTGCTGGCTGTTTTGAGCCAGAGAGACAGTTCTTGCAAAAAAAGGCTTTTTTTTTTTTTTGGATGACTCCATATAGAACTGTCTGCTCAGTTTTAGCTTCTTCCACCTCACAGATCTATGCTATCAGCCCTTCAGATAACTGCACAACCTGAGTTGTACAGCAGCTCTGACCAGGTTTCTTTCTGTGAGTCTGGAAAACCTCAGCAGATTGTGGCACATGTGCACGGTCCGTAGCTGTATGCAGCACACAGTAAGCCTGGTGCTTTCAGCGAGTGCCTGTTTTGCTGATAATGGTTGCTTGCTCTGCATCAGCCCGGCCAGCGCGATGTCGCCAGGAACTGGCTGCCCACACACTGTGCAGTTGTTCTTCATGCTCCCAGTAAGTGTGAGGTGTCCTCAAACACGTGTGAACAAACTCCGCTGTACACAGCTAACATGCTGGACATGCTATGCGTGTTTCTTTTTGTCCTCTACTAATTCTTTCCTTTCTTTTCCCACCTTGGGCCTCAATGGTGCTTAAGTACTTTTTAACTGGACAGATTTGGACTCTTTGAATCTCTCACTGGGAGATACTCTTTCCTATCTTTGATCATCTTTGTAGCTCATCTCTGAAATGTCTCCAGTATTTCAACATCCATCTTAAGTATGTGCTGGTAAAAGACTGATGAAAAAGTTGCTCCTCTGCTGAGGTGGAAGGGAGCACGCAGGAAGCTATCAGCAGGTGTTACCCAAAAAGTCAAAGACTAATGCCTTTTTTTGGGGGGGTTCAATCTTCGCTACAGTGTCTGCCAATGGAACTGCGAAAGTGAGCATCTGTGTGGAGGATTATTTGGGGAAAGTGGTTTTTTTGTTGTTGTTATTAACTTGGCAAAAACAAAGATGGTATCACCTTAATGCTCCAGTGGAGGAGGTAAAAAGCACAGCAGCAAACCCGAAAAAGACTAGATAAAAGAACTGCAGAATACATGTGTATATAAGCCCTAACGTGGCTTTCTGAGAGCAGGTGTTTCTGCACAAACCTGCTTTGGCAGTGCAGAAGACATCTTGGAGGCATCTTACAGGCTTTGTGAAATTCTGCAGCTGAATGACAAGGTGGGACAGGAAGGTCAGACCCTGCCGTGGGAGGGCTGGGGCATGGGCTCAGTGGGCTTGTGCCTGTCAGCAGGGGCTGGTGGACACACACATAGCATGGCCAAGGCACGGTGCCAGCTCGTAGCCAGGGACACGGGCAGGAGATGAGGGCCACCAGGAGATGTTGTAGGAAAAGGAGAACGAAAATGAAAGATTTTATTCTTGTGAGGTCTCAGGAGACATGAGGAAAGAGCGAAATATTGCAGCCGGGGGATCTGGGGAGGTGGGGTGAGATGTGCAGGAAGCCACCTCACACGTGTTGGTTCACCAGCCCGTGGCACATCTCGTTCCTCCCCTTACATCGCACACGTCAAGCCGTTTATGGCTTTTTCTAAGGCTAGCAGCACCATCTAGAGGCAACCTGTGCTGGCCTAGCAAATAATTCAAACCATGCTTTCAGAGGACAGCAGATTTTTTACAGGTGTAAACAAGTGTAACACTTGCTATTAACTCTATTTACAAACGCAGAAGAATATTTTAAGTCTAGCAACACAAATGAAATAAATTTTGAAAGTGTTTTTACTCCATCCTCATTTTTATCTAGCTACCATTACTATCATATTTCCTCACCATCGTAAAAATGCAGCTTATCCCCTTATATAGTCCTTTCTTTTTAAAGCGCTGTGGATACCCCACTGCTACACTTAATGTTTGGTGTTTTCACCTTCATGTTACAGCACTCAGTGTCCTGACTTACTCCCTTAGATTCAATTTATGTGCCTGTGAACATCTGAACTAGGACAGAGGGGTGCAGAAGAGTCTGGTATAAACGTGAAGAGTCTATATTCAGTGAAAACTCAGCACAAGAGAAGACCATAATAGGAACTGCAATTCATCTATACAGAGAAATGTTTATCCTTTAAATTCCTGTGCTTACATTAGCTGTAGGAGAATTGCATGTTAAACTCTCAAAGAGACTTCCTAAGATGTGTATTTTTTAACTTTTTATGAGAACAGTTTTGCACTGCGTTGTAGATAAATATAAATAAGTAAATGAACTGCTTCAAGCTGGAAAAGACCTGTATGAATGTATGAGAGAATATGAAATCTCCTACTTTTTTTTACTGTTTTCTCATAATGTGGCAAGAAGGGAGCTTTCAATGAAGGCATCAAGTGACATGCTTAATGTAACAAAGATGAAGTCCCTCTACACGCAATTTATATACAAATTTTAGAATTCACTGTTATATTGTCACAAGATGTTGTGGAGACCAGAAACAGGATAAAAAAAGAATTAGGCGTATGTTTGGAGGATAGGTCTAGTGTTGGCTGTTGTACACAGCAGTTTAGCTGCAGCCCTGAGCTTGGAAATGTCCCAGCTGCTGATGACTGGAGACTGGCGTCAGTCTTAAGGACAGAGGAGTGGCTGCGCTGGCATAGGTCATCGAATCCGCTACCCTGTCTCCAACAATGTCCAAAAGCAGGTGGCTTGGGAACAACAAAAGCAAATATATAAAATAGTTCCCTTCTGAGACTTTCCCAGCTGAGGGTATTTCTCGAGTCTGCTGTGTTCTCTTTTATAACATTTCGGGGACTTTTTAAGCACTTTTGCAGCTTTCAACTTGAGCCCTGCTGGAATTTTGCATCTGCAGCCTCTGGGTTGAGGAGTCTCCTAGTTCTAGGAGCTGATGTGTGATGAGCCACTTCCTTTTGTTTACTTTGCACTTGGCTTCTACTAAATTTTATGACGGCTTTTACTTCTTGTGCTGGAAGAGACAAGGAACAGCCCCGTCCCTTCTCCATCCAGGATATTGCAACATTGCTCACCGTCAGCTCTTGCGGTGTCTGTACGTTATCGGAGCTCTGCTCCCAAGCTCTAAACCTCCCTGGTCACTGGGATGTGGTGACATTTTGGCTGATTCAGGGAGTGTTTGCACTGCAATACGAGGCAGACCCCTCAGGGCTGCCATGGTCCCATTCTCTCCCCCACCTCTTCCCCAACCCCTCTTCTGGTTGCGGGCTCCTGCCTCCCTGTATCCTTACACCAGCAGTGATGCAGTCTGAGAGCTGCACATGTAATAACAAACACCAGGCTGCTTTGCGCTGCACATCCTGCATTTCCAGTCCCAGAGATGTGCTGCAGGGATCCCTGGGTTGGATTTTCCTCTAACAGGGTGAGATGAAACCAAATGGGCTCAAGAAAAAAGCAGAAGAGCACTCGCCCAGCACCAAAGCTCGGCTCATTCCTGGCGCCAAATAAAATAAATCTGTCTTGGAGCTGGACTCAGCCATCCCTGATTTACACAAACATGATGGTACCAGTTTGTTTGCCTCTATTTTGTCATCTCTTTATAAATTTGGTAACTACTACTGTTGCCTAAGTTATGTTTTTAACAACACACAGAAACTTCTAGATCAAGCAGTTTGTTGGAGATGCACAACCTCAGCACCACTATCTATGTCATCCTTTTCTTTTCTTTTTTTTCTTTTTTCTTTTCTTTTCTTTTCTTTTCTTTTCTTTTCTTTTCTTTTCTTTTCTTTTCTTTTCTTTTCTTTTCTTTTCTTTTCTTTTCTTTTCTTTTCTTTTCTTTTCTTTTCTTTTCTTTTCTCTTTTCTTTTCTTTTCTTTTCTTTTTTTTTCTTNTTTTCTTTTTCTCTTCTTCCAGACTTTTATTTCTTTCCATAACTTTGTCTTGTAATTTATTTCCTTCTAGCTTTATGCATTTGCACTACTGTTATGTATACAGCAGAAAAGACTCTGTCAGGGACAGAAAAGTCCATCTTTTGGTGAATTTGGTGTATCCAGGTCACATATGTTGTCGCAGCTGAGTTGACCGCCTTGGGAAATGGAGGAGAGCCACTTGAAACAGCAGCTGCTCCTGTCTGAGCCCCTGACCTTGTACATATGAATTGTGCCTGTGGCAGCAAAGTTAATAGCTAACATAAGAAGAGAAATAGAAAGAAGGTGGCCTCTTGAAAAGGCAGCCAGAGCTCCAGGACCATGTTTGTACTACAGAGCACATCATGAGCCATTCATTTTCTTTACCCAAAGTATTTTCTGTAACCTTTTTCTGTAACCTCACTCCTTACTTGAACCACTGTCTTTCTAGAGGCCTGTCTATCGCCTGGAAAACTTGATATTAATATATAATTTAAAAGAATGTATTTGGACCACAGTAAAGTGACTTCAAAACCCTGCAATGTTGCATACGTCTATGAAGTTACACTTAGTGCTCAGATGGTTTCATTTTTAACAGCAATCAAGTCGTGAGCACCGGTATCCTCAGAAGAATGCAATGCTGTCATGCAAGGTATCACATAGCTGAAGCCTACATCTTCCTTTCCTAATTACAGTGAGTAGTATGTCTTTGTTCATTCAGCTCTATATTTCACTGAACTTGATCAAACACATTTAAAATACCCTTTTGAGAGAGGAGCTTGCAGCACTGAGATCCGGCAGGGTTATTGGTCTGTCTCCTTAACATCTCCGCTTTTTTCCAGACCTTCAGTCTGATCCCCTGTGCTGGAGGATTATTCCACAACAATGGCACAAGAACTGAACCTCACATTTTTAAAGACCTATCTTAAAAATGCTGCCTTTTCAGACTGGCTGGGTGAGCTACCCAGGGGTTCTTATGTGAGAAAAAGCTGGCAGACTGGGCTGTCCATCTGAATGGGTAATTAATTCATGTCTACATTGTGAGATACATACAAATACTACAGACCAAATTATTTGTAACATTTTGTAAGTACTAAAATTAATGTTGTATGAATTTGTCATTTCAACAAAAAAGTTATGGATTGTTTGTATTATAATTTTATCTTGTTAATGCAAAAGCAGAAATTTTGCTTTCCCTGGCCTCTTGGGAAGCAAAAACCAAAACCAAAACCCATTGTTTCTAATTATCTGAACACTCAGGAACATAAAAGAATAGCAAGTGGTGAAATTATAAATCTGTTGGAACAAGTCCATGTTTTCTGATTAAAGTCTATTTCTGGTGGCTCTCAGCAATCATGTTCCTCCTATGTTCATAGTAATTGCATGTGTCAAAGCTGAGGCCTTGTGTAAACTGCACCAAATGAGTTACAATTTTAATTTAGAAGGAGATAACTGTATTTGCCCCTGCAGGCAGATTGCATCGGGTTAGAAATATAACAACGAATAAGAAAGAGAGCAGGGAGGAGGCTGAAGGGCCTCCAGGTTAATAATAAATAGAAAATCTAATAAGGCTTACCCTACAACAGTTGAATTTTAGGGGGGGGGGGGGGGGGGGGGGAAAAAAAAACATATTTCAAACCATAAGATAAAAC
>VXAL01018371.1:55156-68949 GCA_013399475.1 Chauna torquata
GGGGGGGGTGTGGAGAAAAAATGCAATTTGCAACCATGAAGTCAAACTCTGTTACTTGCATCTGATCCATGTGTATGAGCGCACATTACTATATGCATGTGGGTATATCTGGTTTTGGTACAGACTTATCTCTGATTTTTATAGTTTAAGGCTACAGTGTGCTTTAACCCTGGTTACTACACTGATGAAAAATACCAGAAAAAAAGTAAGTTTTCCAAGATTCACAAGTTCTCAAAACCTGATATATTTCCACTATTTAAACTTATCTACTCAATCCTTATAATTGCATTATGTTTTGGATTTCTTCTATTTTAATCAATACACTAGATAATTGTCTTAATGTTGTATTGCATTTTGAAAAGGTTAGTGTCTTCTTGAAGAATGAAATATAATTTTTTGAATCTAAAATCTTATTTTTCTTTTGAAGTTTTAATCAAGACCATTAGAATTATGTATGAATACAGATGTGAAGCTGCAGTCATTTTGTGAATATCTGAAGACAATCACTTCAGCAATGACTAGATGCTGTCAGTAGTTTTGCTGCACACTTGGGGCTGTGGAAATCATTTCTGACTGACCTTCTATGTAAAAGCCCACTAAAACCCAAAGGTTATTTGAAAAGAAAGAGCTGGTACTACCACTTAGAATTAAGGTTTACACCTGTAATTTGTCTACATCCTTGCAAAAGTTCTCCTTTAAAGAGCCTGCTTCCAGCTGGTTTTGTGTTTGTGCATGTTTGATTTTCACCTGAAGCAGTCTGGTCATTTCCCAGGGTGAGATTACAAGAAGAAGCCTGTTTTGTACCTGTTAACATTTTCTTTATAATTACTTCATTAAGAAACGATAGTTCCTTCATGTTGTAGTGCAGGATAGTTAATTTGAAGACCAGGAGAGATGCATAATCTGCTACTTCCTCTATTACCATGTTTCAGAGGTAAACTACTCTCCCCATTAAAATATTCTACCTATTTAGTAATGCAGAGATGTCAGGTTTTAGATTTCAGCCTTTAGCTCTTGTTGCACTTTTCACTGCCAATTTAAAAACTGTTTAATCCCTGTATTAGTGTTTTTCCCTCATGGAGATTATTACACTCTGTAATAATTTTTCCTCAGTCTTTTCTTTCATAGGTTAAAGAAGCTGAGGTCTTTAAGTCTCACTCCTTCTCTCTCAGGGGCATTTTCTATAGATTTTGAATAAGTTTTTGTACCTTTGAACCATCTCTAAATTATGCACTGCAAATGGCAGTGCAATAATTTCATTGCATTTCCTTATTAAAGAGGAAAGGTAAGTCTTGTGATTTTTTACTATGCATTGCATAAACTTCTTCTGAAATGTTTTCTCCTCTCACTGCAGTTTGTGATCTGTTCCCCCAGATAGTGGAGCTCCCTGAAGTTTGTCAGCACCAACACAAACATCTTCCCTCTTCTGTGAGGCCCTGTACTTCCTTGCACGCTGTACTTGCACCTCTTACCTGTATTGCACTTGCTGCTCTCTGACAATCTTTGTGCTTCTTACACGTTAGGAAACAATAATTACTAGTATCTAAACCTCTAGCAAGTTGCTTCTCAAAATCATTTTTTTTCTATTTTCTACCTTTGTACTTGACTTCCTCTACTTAGAGGACTTTGTATGTTTGTTTCAGGCATCTTCCTTCACTGTGCTGCTTAACAGTGCTGCATCCTTTTGGTCCTTCAGGGGGACATGAGATGTCTGTGTGCACTGTTCTTACTGTTCTGCACTGCATGACATGAATCCTTTTTATCTTCTGTGGATGGGAGCGAGTATCTCCCTGGGAGAGGAAACCAGTCATAGCTACAGGACAGTTTTGCTCCCTGTGGACCATGTAGATCACATCTGGCTCTTCTCTTTCAGCACGCATGCCCATAGCAGAGCCTCTGCTGTATTTTCTAACCCACAGCATCTGGTTCTGTGCCTCCTTGCAGCCTGGGGACCCCACTGGCCTGCCTGCTGCTCAGGGCGTTTGGTTGCCTTAGTTCTCAAGACAGGAGGCGAGCAGCAGATGCCTGCTCCATGCCCTCATACCCCCATCTCTGCAAGGTCTGGGGGTCCCCGCAGTGTGAGATCACCCGTCCAATATGGGACAGAAGCCTGTTTCTGGTCCCCTGCCCTTGAACATACGGGCTTAGCTCCAGAGAGTTGGAAGGCCTCATCTGCACTCAGGAGACAGGCGTGGGCACCACAAAATAACTGTGGCCAGAGAGGTCATGGAGCTTACCCTGTCACCCCACACTGCCGTTCGTGGCACAAGCAGAAAGGAGAGTGCAGGAGTTTTTGCTGGCTGCTTCCCACCCCTGGATCTCTGGTGCGTAGTGCTGACTGGAGAACATTTCCACTGGTGCCTGCTGCCTGCTGCCACCCAAGAGCAAGGAGCACAGCTGGCACTGCGTTGGCTACTATTGACCAAAAGCAGCCTAGACAGGGACCAGGATGTCATACTTCATGGTTACTTGCTCATCTGCTGTCACCCTTCTCAGCTAGACCAAATGACACGGCAGAAATAGCCTGAGACACAGCTTGAAACCAGCCTGAAACCAGCCCAGGTCTCCTCATCCTAGATTTCTTTCTTTTGCCTTGAGTTGGAGGTGTCTGGGGAAAATGGACATAGACAACTGGGTGGTGGGCTGTACATTTCCAGACCCTACTGAGGGCAGATGTGATTGGGATTTTTTTCTTCGCAGACACACTGAAGAGATGACAGCCTTCCTAGACAGGTCTGTCATCACAACTGTGGTTGGAATCAGAGAGAGCAATTTCTGATAGAACTTTCTTGGGAATGAGGGACAAAGGAAAGGAAATGGGAAGAGAAGATAACTTTTCTGCATGGAGTGCAAAACTGCATCTGTGGGTGTGGGGCTTTTATGGGGCACATGATAACACGGTCACAAGAGGGTGTGTGGGTGTCCTAGAGGGGACCCTTTGTGCCTGCCATGTGCTTGCTAGCTTGTGCGGGCTGTGGAGCAAGTGCTGAACCAGATGTTGCTCCAGCTGATAGGCAGTGTGTGAGAGTGGCCTCTTCCCAGGGTGCCAGGGGAAGAGCCGAGGTGAGCCTGTCCATGTCACCTGGCCAGGGACCAAGGCGTGCTCCCTGGGACAGGCCACAGACACACCGTGGACATACGCCTCGCCTCTATTCTCAGTAATATGCACCTGCTCTTCGTGAGATACAATGCTGTTGGAGAGTTCTCCTGATTCCTATGAGCATTTGACTTTTTCGGTTATCCTTTTCTAATTCCTTTTAATTAGCTTTCACATTTTTATACTTGCTCAGGAAAGATAAGTTTCTTTGTTTTAGTCTACCCTACAGGGATGTTGGTTTTAAGTACTTCATGGTCCCTACTACAGTGCAGCTCTCTGACAGCAGTATTTTGAACTTGACTCTAGCGTGGCTGGTGACGAAGTCAGGAGCTGTTTCTCTTCCCTGTTCTCTAGATAGGTTGCTGTCAATCATGTGCTGTTACAGCGAAGGACAACTTCAACACTAGTGTTTTGTGCCTTGCAAGTAATTAGCTTTGCAATTTAACATCTTTTAAATGGAGGAGGAGGGATTTATGTCATATCAATGTTGTGTTCAGAGCTCTGAAATGAGTCATTCAGTCAAGACATCAAATGTTTTAATAAAAACTTCAGGACAGAGCTAATTTTTGATTGACTTATGTTAATTTTTCATTGTTTGGATAGTGTAACCCAAAACACCTTCTACAGACGTATAAACACAGGATAACCAGAATCTGCAAACACAGGAAGAAGGAGCAAGGGTACAGGAAACACAATAACATCATTCTTCTTCCCACAAATGACCTTCATGCATCTTCTTTTTGGATAGGGTCCAGGCGGGACTCAAGGGGGGAACACAAAATAACTAGGAGATTTCTTTTTGTTAAAAATTGGTTCTGCATTATATTGAAGTCAAGGCTTACGAATGCTTAACGGGCAGCTTTAAAAATTTGTTAGATCAGTAGTAATTTTAGCAGTGTTACAACAATTCCAGAAAACTAGTATATTTAATCTAAATTACAGTCTTCTCTAAAGCTTTCTTTGACTTTATGTCAGCCATGATTACAGACTTCAAAAGGCCTAATGACTGCTGATAACTGAACACATTTTCCACCAGCATATTTGCATAAATACATTGCAACATATCTGCTTACCATGCGTATTTTTATTTTTGTGAGGCACTTTTGAGTAGGATGACCTAACAATCCATCAAGAATGCTAAGGTCTATAACCTAAGTGCTGGCAATTGATTGTGGTACTGAGTTAATATTTTAAGAAAGATGAGAAGACAGTAAGCGATGTGGGCAGAAAGCAACTCCTTTTTGGAGAGAAGTCTTAGTGTATTGTTTTGCCAAAATCAACCACAGATGTAAATGTGCTCATGCATTTTAGATAAAGGAAAGGATTATTCAAACTAAGGGGAATAAAATCAATTATAGGTTGTATGTTCCTTAACAAACAATTCTATCATTTCTGATTCAATCTCCTATAAAAAAATTTCCTAGGAGACTTTTGATTGCCTTCTGGACATCTGAAAACAGATGGAAATATATTAGCCTTTTTGCAAACAAAAACAACAACAGCAAACAAAACAAAACAAAACAAAACAAAACAAAACCCTAGCTCTCAGTAGTCATCTGGAGTGTTTTGTAAACTGATGTTTTTTGGGAAGCAGTAGTGTTTCCATAGACAAACTGCCCCCTAAAAATTCTAGAGAGAAAATCCTTTTCCATCCTTTATTACTCCAAAGCAAAAATGCCTTTAATGTGAGAGCCAACATCAATTTATATAATCAGACATACCATGAACTATTCAAAACCAGAATGACATGGCAAATTACAGCTTAGCTGATCCTCTTGGAGCTCCACAATGACATGATTAAATGTTTATCCTGTTCCATCTGGTCTGTTAGCAAATATATTTCCACAGGATATGGACCTTGTATTTTCTCAGATAAATTGTTGTCTAACATTGGAGGAAGTTTAATAACAAATGTAAGTAGATGCCTAGAAGAAATCTTCTTTCTGTGGATTGTAGCTTTCATTTATACATTACAAAGACTGATATAGAATAATTGCATGCACAAAAGCTTCTTTGTTTAGCGGTATTATACATGGGCAATGATTGTTTCTTTTGATGTTAGTAGTTTTGAAAATAAGCATTGGGATTGATGCCCAATAGATGTGAATTCTGATAAAGGACAATGGCATAAATTCTCTAAGTTCTCTACTATTGTTCAACTTGAGCGGCTATATTCAAGCAATCAAAGTTACCGTAGATTTGTATCAATATTAAAAGAAAGTGGAATTTTTCTCAAAGTAATGTTATGACTTCCTCATCCTGCGTAATGCTATATCACTGCAGCAGTGTACTACAACTTGCATGCTGTTAATTACTGAATCCTAAACTCTGTTAGTGAAACGTACTAGACTTCAATTGCTCCTCAGAGTCCTGTTCCCCGATTCCAAATGACTTTGTGTGAACTGGAGATCTTCTCTGATGAACAACAACAAGCAAAACGTGATATTGTATGTACTTTTGTTACTGCCTTAGACTATCAGTTGGTTCTTTTAAACTTGAATGTCTATTTGTTTCACAGGATTATTTTGTCTGGAGAACTATTGTAGGACTTCATTCTTTGTATGAGTGAAAGCCAACTTTATTTTTTTTTCCAAAATCTTATGACATTTGGGTAAAAAAAACCAAACAACCAACCTATGACTCAACCTTAAAAGAATTGCAAGATATATATATATACATATACAATACTTTTAAAATGAAATATTAATTAATACATCTTTGTATAGTACAATTGCATATATTTCTATCATTTTTAATCGTTGTGACATAACCACAGTATGCAAGTAAGAAAAGTACACAGGCTAAGGATTGGAAAGGCTTATTATTGCTTTGAAGAGAAGATCTCAGCACACTTGAGTTTGCTGTTTTGCCATTCTGCTAATGCTGATAGCTCTGCCCTGTTTATGAGAGTTCCTGATTTCTTACTATAAGCCAGAAACAATCTCTGTCTTCTTCATCCTAACATACTTTTTTGAGATTTGAGTCCACTGACAAGGAAAACCATTACTGGTTTTCAGAAGTATCAGGCCTTGAGACTGAGATGGGACTGATAATAAAGGACAAAGAAAAAGCAGCAGTGGTTCTCATACCAAGCTTTTTTCATGCAGCCTTTCCCCTCCATGTGCACGCATTGCTGCCGCCCTTTTCTGTCTGTCTGCGACGCCTGCTGCCAGGCTCCTGCTCAGACAGCACCCTTTCACTTTTCTCTTCACACTCTCTCCTTCTTTCTCTTTCCCTTAATCTTTTTTTAACTTTTCCTCAGAGCCAGCAAAAATATTTGCAGTTTGCACACAACCCTTTTATCCTTGTCCATGTTATAGCGCCTGATTGAGTAATGGTGCCCTCTGTATAAATGACCAGTCCTTTTCACTACTGCTTGATCTTTGGCTTCTCTGCCTGGTCGTAATCCTCTTGTATTTTCTTTCACAGTTGACATGGAAATATTGAGGCATATTTTCAGCTGATCCCTGAGAGACCTTATTAGGAAAACCCTTCTTATTGATGAGTCCTCACTAACAATTTAAACATCATTTAGCCATTTTGCAGCTAGCCTAATGTGAATAATGATTTCTGTAGCCATTTGTATTTAAGATGCTGTGCATTGCTAAACAGAAGTCTTCAGAGGCAAAGCTTGTTTTTGTAGCTATGCTCAACACTAATACTAATAAAAATATAATGAAATTCAATGCAGAATGAAACTGGATGCAGTCAATGTGTTGTGATGACAGTCTAAGGAAATTTCTCAGTATCTTCTTCGTTATGAGTTCATCAGTCCCTGAAATCAGCTTTGTTGACCTGAGAGGGAGTAGCCAGGATAGAAAGTTCATGACCATGGGATTCTGTCTTTTTATACAAAAGTCCCCAGTAAAAATTGCACAGCTGTGTGTACAACAAATATAATTTGATCATGCATGCCAAAGATTGAAGTGAAGGCTAATGTATTTTAGTGACAAATCTTCACAGTGATGTCAAGTTCTGATCCAAAAGTGGACTCATGCCACTCATTTGGATTTATTCCCAAGATCAAAATAAACAAACAATCCAGAGTCAATCACAGTGCTCATAACAGTGATGAGGTTAGCAATAAAGACCTCGTTATTTTCTGCCTGAGACTCCTCAAATACAGACTCCAAAGAGCTCAACGTTGAAGAAATGTCACTGCTGTGTTTTTCATAACGTATATCCCCAACTTTATCATTTGGTGGAAAAGGAAAGCAAGCTTTTATGTACACAAGAAGAGCCTCTGTGCCCCAAATCCTAACAGTCTTTTTTTCCAGATATGAGTTGGTCTAGTGAGGGATGATGATTACAAATCTTGCCATGCTTGCGTCCTTAGACCATCAGGGCTACCAGAACACCAATATACTGTGTGTGCTGAGAGACAACATTACATCTGTAAACAAAGGTTGTATAGCTAGCCTTCGTCTTTCCATAATGGGCAATTGTCAACAAATGCACCCCAGTTTTTCAAAACATCAGTTTCCTCAGTTTTTAGGTTTTTTTTTTGGGTGTTCCTCTCTGAGAACCAGTGAGCCCTACAGTGAATCCCTCTTGCTTTTTGCTCTTCATTTTTATGAAATAAATTATGAAAGTTGTCAGGGTTTAATGCAACAGAATATAAGTCAGCACAGATTGAAACATAAAGTAAAACAATGTCTTTGGAATAAAAAGCCTCTTGATAGATAATGCAATGATACTTTCTCCAGAAGTTCACAGTAAAACAGCAAAATCATTATGCATGTCAGTTATGATGCAAGGACTAACTCATGTGCATCAACGAAGTCCAATATTTTCACTAATTATTGTAGATTCAGTATATTTGTTTCAGTCGCACGATGGGATCTCCTTCACTGGCAGAGGACGACAAAAATATTGCTGAGGGTTGTGGTGGTTTTACCCAGCTAAACAGCCGACCTCCACCACAACCGCTCGCTCACTCCCCCTCCTCAAAGGAACAGGGGGAGAAAATACGATGGACCAGGGCTTAAGGGTTGAGATAAGGACAAGCAGGTTACTCACTAATTATTGTCACGGGCAAAACAGACTCAACATAGGGAGATGAATATAATTTATTACTATCACTAGCAAACCAGAGCAGTGAGAACTAAAAGCAAACTAAAAACACCTTCCCCCCACCCACCCTCCTCTACCTCTACCCCCCCCCAGCAGCGCAGGGGAACAGGGAATGGGAGCTGCGGTCAGCCCATATCGCTTCGTCTCTGCCGCTCCTTTGTGGTCACTCTCTGCCCCTGCTCCAGCGTGGGGTCCCTCCCACGGGATGCCGTCCTTCCCGAACGGGTCCTGCGTGGGCTTCCCACAGGCNCCATGGGCTGCAGCCTCCTTCAGGCCACATCCACCTGCTCCTCCGTGGGCTCCTCCACGGGCTGCAGCGTGGAGATCTGCTCCATGTGGTACCCCACGGGCTGCAGGGGGACAGCCTGCTCCACCATGGGCCTCACCACGGGCTGCAGGGGAACTTCTGCTCTGGCATCTGGAGCACCTCCTGCCCTCCTTCTTCACTGACCTTGGTGTCTGCAGGGCTGTTCCTCACTCCTCTCTCTCCCAGCTGCTGTTGCACAGCAGTTTTTTTTCCCTTTCTTAACTCTGCTTTCCCAGAGGCACAACCAGCATCACTCATGGCTCAGCTCTGGCCAGCGGTGCGTCCCTTTTGGAGCCGGCTGGAGCTGGCTCTGGTCTGACATGGGGCAGCTTCTGGAATCTTCTCACAGAAGCCATGCCTGTGGCCCCCCTGCTTCCAAACCTTTACCATATAAACCCAATACAAGGGTTCATCTGGAGAGGGCATTGACTCAGCTTGAACATTCTTACAAAGGTTGCAGTCTTTTTCTGGTGGAGGCATCGCTCTTTTCTCTGTGGTGTCAGTGTGGAAAGGGCTTGCCCATCCCTCTTGGATGACTGGAAGTACTGTTGTTATTCCAAAATTAGGCCCAGGGAAGTATGGTTCCATGCACTGCCCAGCTACAACCATAATTTTCTGGTAGTTCTCCTGATTTGCTTCATTATAGCTGGAAAGGTCTTGATATTCTTCTGGCCTTCTAGAAAATATTCGGGTTTGTTTTTTGTGCTTATGGTTCCTCAGACTGCTGGAGTAGGTGGCAAGATATTTATTTTGCTCACATGTAGGTCAGCCAGGTCTGTGACTTCCTTCACTGAGGTAGGTTAGTTAACTAGTCTGCAAGTTGACGTCAAGGGGAGTATTCCTGAACCTTTCTAGATACCTGCGTTAGAAAGGACTGAGAAAAACACATTTGTTTAGTCTCTGGCTAGCTAAAGTTCAGTAATATTTTTTTCTTATCTTAGACATAAGGTTGAATGAGCAAAAACATCCTGAGAAACCGATACTAACAGAAACAACAAGGAAACTCTTGATCCAGACAGTTAACTGCAGGAGCAAACCCATCATTTCTAAATCCTGGGCAGGGATAGAGTGATTGATATAAAATAAGGAATAAAATAGACATACATAGAAGGTAAGATTTTTTTTAGTAGGGTTTGATGTTTCTGAATATACCTAGTTGGAACTGTTAACTTGAATGTTTGAGTACAGCAGGATAATTAAGATGTATGGCAGTACATGAGCACAGATGTTTTAATATAAGATCGCCAAGGATTATGTTTAGATACGTATATTTGCTTTCTATTGCCCTGAATTTGCCTCGGGAAATGGAACCTTATGAACAATTTTAATGAACAAACAAACAAAAAATCCAATCTAGGTCAAATGACATTTGTTTTAGGTTCAGTATTTCTCAGGTTAAATTCTTTAGTCAGGCAGTGGTGTTTATTGCAACAGAGAATTGATTGGGTCATGTAGGGCACAGAGTACAAATAGCAGTGTCATTCACCAATAGGTACCACAATTTACTCCAACATGTACTGAACTCCTACTGGTCCTTCCAGCACCAGGGGAAGAGAAACAGGAGAGAGTATCAGTAAAACACACTTCGTTTTCATTTCTATATCTTAAATAAGCCTTGAGGCTAAGGCTCGAATGAGTGACAGCCTGGCTTATGTTGTTTTAGTCTACAAAAGTGTTTTATCAAATCGGTAGTGCTGTGTGTCCGTCATATGTGACCTCTGTATGAAAAATGTTTACATGATATTATTAACTGTTTTGCTCCAGGGTTTCCTCATGAATCTGCAATATTCTCTGCATTAACAACATGAATAGCTGTTATGTGCCTGTAACCCAGCTTCCCAGATCTCCAACCAATTTTCCAGAAACAATTGTTTGAAAATGCACTCCTACATACGCCCAGAGTCTTATCAAACACCTTTATTCAGAAATTTTTGGAAAAAGTTATTACCAAATTTCAGCTTGGGGTTTCTGTGTTGCTTGATGGATTTCCAGCCATTGAGTAAGTCACCAGTTCCCAGTTCACTCTCATCTACTTAACAGTAGACAAAACAAACAAACGAAAAAACAAAAAATGATTGTCCGATACAGTGATACAAATATATTACCTATTGATTCTATTACTGTTACCAATATTGATGTTTCACAAAAGAAATATCATTTACCCAAATAAATTCTGCATTATGTCCACTTTTTCTAGGAAAATGACATTTATATTGAGTCACTTTGCAAGTCCTTTTCAGACATACACATTCCCTGTCTCCTTTTACAGCATAATACACACCATCTATTTGCTCTAAGTTATGTCTTTCTCTCTTTTCTTCTTTCTTTCTTTTTCTTTCTTTCTTTCTTTCTTTCTTTCTTTCTTTCTTTCTTTCTTTCTTTCTTTCTTTCTTTCTTTCTTTCTTTCTTTCTTTCTTTCTTTCTGTTCTGTCTTATGAGACTTATTTTACTTTCGCAAGGCTATTTCTTCAGACTAAGAAATAACTGCTTCATGAGTGACCTGTGGTCCACTCTTCCCCACCCCATGAAGGACTTGTGTTTGAAAGCTACACCTGATCCTTCGTACCCCTAAAGAGAAGACAAGGTGTGTCAGGAAAAGCCTTAAACTCCCTCATGTTTTCAAATAAATAAGCTCTGCAGCCTTGTGGTGAGTAATGGAGCCAAAATCTGTTCATATAGACTGGGTTGTTTTGTTACCAATGTCACCTGGTTTACTCACTAGGGCTTTTTTATGATCCTGATCCACAACTCAGTTTTGTCAGTAAAGCTGTGATCCCACTAACTGTGCTTTGTGGGTGGCAACACACTGCTGTTCCCCAAGCAACAAACTGTTCCTTATATTGGTGTGATTTGCTCCTTGGTTTGCTCCAGGGCTCTGGTTCCTTGGTGGCTCAAGCTCCATACATGCTAGAGAAGCAGCATCCCCATCTATAGAGAAGCATGTGGGTCCATCTGATGGCACCCATGCATGCTTGAAAGAATAGTTCACTGAAGGCACTGCATCCTACAGAAATCACATGTACAGATGTAGGAAGTTTTTAGGAATGGCCCTCCTGTGCACCACTCAGCTTTAATCACTTGTATCTCACTTTGACAGATTCCTTACACCCTCATAAACATGCCCCAACATTTCTGACATACTTTCTGCCACCTGCCATAAGAATTCAACCATGACATCATGTCAGTAACTTCTCATAATTTCAGGTACCTGGATCATTTTCAGTTCCTTCCTTAGTGTTAAACCCATGAAATAACACCTGGGGTCATAGGGTCATCTAAAGAAATCAGGACTATCACTGTCATCTGCTTAAGCAGCCAGGTCAGGTACAGGAAGGAGCAGTTCATGCTCCATAATCTCACAGGTTTGGGGCCAGTGCTCCCTACTAAGCCTTGGAGGAGCATGGCCTATATTTTGGTCCTCTTGGGCACTGAAGGAGACAAGGATGGAAAGGAGGAGCTGTCTTCTGGGACGCCTTATCAACCCGCCTTTCCATCATATCTGGAGGGATTAGGGGGACACTTGGAGCGAGCAATGACTCTGGCACAAGACTGGAACCTAGTGCTGGTGCACGTTCTCCTTTGTCTACACTTCATTCATGCTTACAGAAGAAGAACATTTCTTCCCATTCATCCAACTCACCTCCACCAGAGAACGAAGAAAGGTTTTACGGTGCCTCCTGTACCCTGAAGAACCTGGATCACTGTAAGGACACTTCCATGTAGCAAATGGCTGCATCATCACTCAGGTTTTTGCTCGTCAAGACCAGGGATTGTGAACCACTCCCTTCCTAGACAGACGTAGATGCACAGCCAGGTGCCACTGCACACAAACACGCCTCAGTGTGCCAGCATAGACCAAACAACAGAGCACTGCTTTCATTCTTGTAGCTGTAGGGCTACAAACCCATGCAGACAAAGTCTGAATATATGCTGAGAAATTTTGCACTGCTCATATTATGAAATTTGGCAATTTCTTGGCAGAGATACGAAGTGGTGCAAAAATAAGTTTTCCTAGCTGATTTTTCTCCAGGAAAAATGCAGGATGTCAGGTTAAATCAACAAATTTGCATGCCAACATGATAAAAAGAATAGTTTTGGCTTGGTGTGCACAAGTCTGGAAAGGCCCAATTTGCAGTTGCTGTTTAGCTTTCATTTCAGCTTGCTTGCACTTCTGACCTATGCAGTATATGACATGGGAGTTGTTCGGGAGGAGTTACACATACTCTTATATCATAAATCTGGTTTATTTGTCTCTGGGATAATTCACCAGTATTGCCTTATTCTTGGTACACAGTAGAACTTCCTCCGAGTGAATTCTTGGTTGTTAAAAGACCACTGTGTCAGTTTAAATGCTGTGTTACAGGCTGCAGACACACCAAGGATTTAAAGCCCTCATGTCACTGGCCGTGTTAAATCAGATGGCAAGCAGTCAGCAGGGCTGATATGAGCTAAAGACTTAACCTTTTAACAGCAATCGCAATGAGTGGAAAAGCTTATCTAAGTATTACACTGAGGAAGAAATTGGGAGCTGAGCAGGAGATACCTACAGACGAGTGATCTGATATATGGAAGAATCTAGTGTGCTGCGCACCACTTTGAGTAGCCTGTTGAGGAGTCAGGAGAGCATCGTGGTGCAATGCTTGGTGCAAAACCATGCGATATTTTAAGCTGCTTGAAGAAAAATGCACATGGCACCAAGCAGTCATGTGGAGATGTGCTTGTTCAGGAGCTGGGCAAAGCCTGCCCAGGCTGGCCATCTCTGTGGTGGTTTTACCCAGCTAAACAGCAGAACTCCACCACAACCGCTCGCTCACTCCCCCTCCTCAAAGGAACAGGGGGAGAAAATACGATGGACAAGGGCTCAAGGGCTGAGATAAGGACAAGCAGGTTACTCACTAATTATCGTCACGGGCAAAACAGACTCAACAGAGGGAGATTAATAGAATTTATTACTATCACTAGCAAACTAGAGCAGTGAGAAACTAAAAGCAAACTAAAAACACCTTCCCCCCATCCACCCTCCTCTACCTCCTCCCCCCGAGCGGCACAGGGGAACGGGGAATGGGGGCTGCGGTCAGCCCATATCACTGCGTCTCTGCTGCTCCTTCATGGTCACTCTGCCCCTGCTCCAGTGTGGGGTCCCTCCCACGGGATGCCGTCCTTCCTGAACGGGTCCTGCGTGGGCTTCCCACAGGCTGCAGCTCTTCAAGAGCTGCTCCAATATGGGTCCGTACCACGGGGTCCATCCTTCAGGAGCAAACTGCTCCAGCACGGGTCCCCCACGGGTGGCAGCTCCCACCGGATCACCTGCTCCTG